>QEPC01014420.1:3308698-3367681 GCA_003113815.1 Sphenodon punctatus | reverse complement strand
ATGGGGGGGGGGGATTAATTGGTTGGGGGGGATTGTTTTATACCTCCCTGTTGTTTATTTTTAAAGTGCTTTTAATTTTAATGTTTTATGTTGTGCGCTGCCCAGAGCTGCCTGTGGCAGGATGGGTGGGTTACAAATGTCTAAATAAATAAATAAATAAATAAATAAAAAATCCTGTGGACAGCGTAAGCTGTGCCTGTGCAAGGTGCACAGCCAGAACACCCGCGCTCAGGTATGCACGCGTGCCCCATGCACAGCAAGCCGCGTAGGGCAAAGGCATGAGCCCTGAAGATGTGACTCCCTGAGCCCACACACCCCGTGACCCAGGGAATAGAGCTGGAGCCATGGCTGCTCCATCCCCCGGGCCACAGTGTGTGGGTAGCTCGAGGGGGTCTCATGGGCCATGCCTTTGCACAGCACGGCATGCATGCACGCCTGAGCGCCTGCTGTCTGGCTGAGCACTGTGCCTGTGGGAGACTTACATTGGCCACAGGATTGCACCTATTAACTTTAAGCACAAGAGGAGTCTCATTGACTCTGGGTGGTTTTAGAGAAGCACTTCCCCACCCATCATGCATGTTGCAGGACCGCACTGGTGCCCTATGCACCCTACAACATGCATGATGGATGGGTGGGTAGTGGGTGGGGAGGCGCTTGTCTAAAAACATCCTCTGATGTGACTGACACTGACATGCTTAAAATTAAGTGTGTGTTTAAGGGCTTTTCTGGACAAAATCAGACTGGTTAGTACCTTTTGGGATCTGGTGATTTGCTTACCTGTCAATTACCAGCCTAGAAATAGCTATTGGTAGACTTTCCACTTAAGTAAACAATAAACATCATATAGCTTTCTTCCTAGGAGCTGCTGGGGCTGTTAGTATTAGTTCACTTGCACTGATGCCTTCTATCGTTAATCCCATTTTAAAATTAATTTAGTGCTTGTGCTAGGTTGTTAGCTTACAAAATAAAAGTGCTCTGGTGTATGTATCTGTAGAACAGGTAATGACTGTGCAAGAGCAGTGAAAGGTTACTTGTGTGCTCAACATTACTAATTGGGGTTTCAGAACTATGGTGGGGAAAGGGTGAAAATTAGTGTCAAATGTAGATGTGTCCCCAGAGAAAGAGCCCCAAGTGTATTTTCATGAAGAGTGAAACTATTTTCAGCTTATTTCATTTAATTTGTCAGGTGCTGCAGACTCCCTCCTCAGTCATGTCAGTGAGAAAGCATTTTTGTTGAAATGAAAGTAAATAAAGGGATTCCCTGGTCTCTCTGCATTTGCCCACACTTTGCCCCACACACATGGCTTATCATAAGCTAAGGCTCTTTTCACACGGGCTCAGGAGCAGTCGCGGTGCAGGGGGGATGGGTGAAGCCTGCAGTGTGTGGGTGGTGGCAAACTGTCACACGGACGCTCACTCACCTCCATGAATGAAGGCACCTCCAGTTTCCCTAATGTCTCCGTGCATGGGGGATTGGTGGAGGTGGGTGGAGCGCAGGAGCATGCATTCACCACCAGCCATCCCCATCAGCAGTCACATCGACACCCCCCTCACCCACCCAGTCGCACAAATGAGCGAGGGGGGGGGTCCATTTAAAAAAGGCCTAGGGCCTAAGGGGCAATATTGCTAGAATAGTGGCAGCATGTGGATACTGCAGCTGATGCAAAAATCTGCATTAGAGACAAATCTTCCTTTCCATACACATGACTGTGTATTTGATGCCATGTGCATGCTCTCTGTCTACGGATACACGCCCTGTTGGCGGGAGAATATCATCTGTGTACGATAGGGGCCTCTATTCCATAAGCCCTGCTTAAACATCGTGACATTGATGTAAAATTGATAAACGTTTAGTCTCCTTTTGCGTCTACGGCAATAACAGAGAACACTTGTTTCCCTCATCTATATCTACATCAGTTTTTGTGCACCCGAGCTCTTATCATCTCTGCCTGAGCCCGTATGAAATGTTATGGACATCAGTCCATCCCCCACCTCTCTACAGCCATTTTTACACGGACGGCCCCACCCACCACTTGATGCTCAGGCGGGTGTGCGGTAGGGGGGGGGTCCCGTGTAAATGGACCAGCAGTGGGTAGGGGGATGGGTGTGTGTCAGGTGTTTGCCCGTGTGAACACCACGGGCGGTGGGTGTTTGTGCATGCGTGCTCCTGGCGCACACCCATCACCCACCCATCTCCACCCACAGGGCCCTCTGGAAAACTGGAGGAGACCCCATGGATGGAGGTGGGTATCAGGGTCCGCCCCCAGGCCGGGCCGCGCCGCCGCCGGCCCCGCCGTATAGCCCCGCACCAGACTCACCTCCCAGGAGACCCAGAGCCTCAACAGCAGGAACCGTGCTCCCGGACAGCCCCAGAAGCAACAGCTGTCCCACAACCCGCTTCCCCGCTCACGGAGGTCCCGCAGAGTGCAGGGGCGGGGCCTCCAGCACGCCGTCGCTCGGCGCGGCTCCAGGCACGCCAGGGGGGCGTGGCCTGCACTTTAAACACCGGCGCTGCCTGGAACACAGCGCCGGTGATCTGTTAGACTGGCCCCTCGGTAGCAGAGAAGGAGGACGCTAGAGCTCAGGCTTGTGTGACCCTGCTTATAACCCTTTCCCCTTTCCCCTGGACGCTTGTGTGAAGTGCTTCGGACGGTGAGTGTGGAGGGTGAGAGGCTTCCTCCCCCCTCCTTCCTTTCCTTTAGTTGTGTGGCGTGTGTGGAGTGTGGATTACTGGGACAGAAAGGGAGTGAGTCTGCCTTCCCCTTCCTGGGGCTCCCTGTCCCCCTTCCCCTCCCGGTAGGGTTGGATTCCCCTTATCCCTCTGCCCTGGAACCTTGCCCCTGTGCTTCCCCCACGGTGTGCACTCTCTCCTTAATTCCTGTGGTGTGTTTGGGGCGTGTCTGCCAGGTGGGTGGTAGAATAGGAGGAGTGCACAGCACAGGTGATCCGGCGCCTGATGATGAGGTAGGCCTAATCCCCTGTGGATTTCAAGGGCCAACTACTAACCTGACGGGCAAAAGGTCACCTGTGAGCATTCCCAGGGAGACTTGGGGAGGACCTTCCCCCCTAGGGGGCGCAGGAGAACGATTGGTGGCCAGAGACATCTTCCCCTTGGTCCCGGACCCCAAATTACCCCCTCCCCGTGACAGTATCACCGGCATATTAGCCTTCTCTATTGAGAAGGGACTTCCCCTGGTCACGATGGATATCGGCAGCCAGTTAGAGGAACTGGTGCGGGCTGTACGCTCATTGGCCATGGAAATGCGAGATGTCCAGGAAAAACAGGGACAGCTCGAACGGACCATACAAAATATCCCGACGGCAGCCGCCCAAGCCGCTCCGGCCGCTCCACCCCCAGGCCAACCCCCGAACCTTGAACCTCGAGGGGCAGGAGCTGCCACCCCCCGAGAACCTAAGGGCCCGAGAATTGAAAAATTCCTCGGGGATCGAAAGGCTTACCAGGGATTCATAGCCCTTTGTGACTTAACCTTTTCAGTCCAACCAGCGACCTATCCTACCGACGAACTAAAGGTGGCATTTGTGATTGGAAATCTAGGAGGGATCGCATTGGACTGGGCAACCTCTTTATTAAAAAGCAAGAGTCCGTTATTGACCCATTATGCAAATTTCCTCCGAGAGTTCGCCACCCTCTTTGATCACCCTCATCGGGCACGGGATGCCCAAACCCAAATCATGACCCTGAAACAAGGAAGAAGCGGGGTCCTGGAGTATACTACCCGCTTCCAGCAGCTAGCCCTTGAGTTGCAGTGGCCTGAAGATGTACTTAAGGTCCTGTTCCGCCGAGGCCTGAATGAGGACTTGAAGGACCAGCTCGCCTTCGCCCCCCTACCAGAAACCTGGGGACAACTTGCTACCTTGACACTACAAATTGAGGAACGCTTAATGGAGAGACGACAGGAACGACGACAGGGAGCTCGCCCCTTTTTTCCACGACCACCGTTTGGGGCCACATCAGGAGGAGAAACTCCCAAGATGGGAGAGGTCGAGCCGATGCAACTAGGGGCCGCCCGAGGACCATTGACGCAAGAAGAACGAGAAAGACGGCGGCGGTCGCGGGCGTGCTTCTATTGTGGGGACCCTACCCACTTTATCCATTCCTGCCCGGCCCTCGGAGGGCCATCCCCGAAACCGGGAAATGCCAGCGGCCGAGGCACCCAGGGAAACCCCCGGCCGTGATCGTTAATTCCCTGATGTTACCCGTAAAGAATTCCCACTTCCGGGTGCCCCTGACGATCCTCCTGTCACCCCGACGTTCCTTCATCACCTGGGCTCTCCTCGATTCAGGAGCCTCAAGCAACTTTATGGACTTGACCTTAGTGGCCACCCATGAAATCGCTACCGACCGGAAGCACCTGCCGGAACCAGTACATACCATCGATGGGTCCCCCCTGGCCTCGGGACCTATCACCTCCCAGACCAAGCCGCTACAATGTACTATCGGGGCTCATCAAGAGCTTTTGGCCTTCGATGTAGGATGTACACCCCTGTTCCCCGTTGTATTGGGGCTCCCCTGGCTCCGTAAACATGATCCTCGAATAGGATGGGCCCAAGCTCGAATCCAACTAAACTCCGAGCACTGTCAGCGCCAGTGCCTCCAGGTCCCTCCAACTCCAATTCTCGCGGCCACCACTTCTACCCCGGCAACTCAAACCCTCGCAGGACTTCCCGTCGAGTACCAGGCCTTCTGCGATGTCTTCAACGAGCAATCCGCCTCCGTCTTACCGCCGCATCGGCCCTATGACTGCCCCATCGAACTGCAGCCAGGGGCCGAGCCTCCCTTTGGGCGAATCTATGCGCTCTCGGCACCTGAACTAGAAACTCTGCGACACTATCTTGATGAGGCCCTCCGCAACGGGTTCATTCGACATTCATGTTCCCCTGCGGGGGCTCCGATATTTTTTGTGTCTAAAAAAGACGGAGGCCTTCGTCCCTGTGTGGACTATCGTGGACTCAATAAGGTGACGATAAAAAACCGATACCCCCTTCCATTGATCCCAGAGTTGCTCAACCGACTGCAAGGAGCCAGGGTCTTTACCAAGCTCGACCTTCGGGGGGCCTATAATCTCCTACGGGTACGCCAGGGGGACGAGTGGAAAACCGCATTTCGCACTCGTTATGGGCATTTCGAATACCTAGTGATGCCATTTGGACTAGCCAATGCCCCAGCCGCTTTTCAGCATTTTATCAATGACATTTTTCGAGACCTTCTGGATATCTCCATGATCGCCTACCTTGATGACATTTTAATTTATTCAGCCACCCTAGAACAACATATTCCCCACGTTCAACGCGTCCTCCAACGGCTTCGCACGCATCAACTCTTCTGTAAATTGGAAAAATGCGCCTTCCACCTCACTTCGGTGGCTTTTCTGGGGTTCATCATCTCCCCAACAGGAATCGAGATGGACCCAAGTAAGGTGGAAGCTATTCACCATTGGCCCCCTCCTAAAGCGGTAAAACCCCTGCAGCGGTTCCTAGGTAGCGTTAATTACTACCGCCAGTATATTCCCCACTACGCAGAGCTGACTACCCCCTTGACGCGACTCCTGAAAAAGCATCAAGAATTCGTGTGGGGCCCAGAGCAACAACACTGCTTTACATGCCTGAAACAAGCGTTCCTATCTGCCCCCCTGCTTCGCCATCCCGATTTTGACAGACCTTTTCAAGTGGAGGCAGATGCCTCCAATCGAGCCGTAGGGGCAGTACTTTTACAACCATCAGACCTCGAGGGCCCCGGGCTACCCTGCGCCTATTATTCCCGGCAGCTCACCCCTGCTGAACAAAATTACTCTATTCTGGATCGAGAGCTACTGGCTATTAAGGTAGCCTTTGAAACGTGGCGACATTACCTAGAAGGAGCACGCCATCCGGTCACGGTCATAACTGATCATAAGAACCTAACCTTCTTACAGTCGGCCCACATTACGAATGCGAGACACGCTCGGTGGGCTTTATTCTTTGCTCGCTTTTCCTTTTCCATCCACTACCGCCCAGGGAAACTCAATACTCTGGCTGATGCCTTATCCCGATACCATGACACTACAAACGAAGGGAAACTACCAAAAGGGACCATCCTTGAAGCCAAGGTCTTCGCGATGACCCAGATAACCTCAGAGCAATTGACACAAGCTACGCAACAAGAGCTCTTACCCCTTACGGACCCTAGCTATCTCATGGACCAAGGGTTGCTTCGGCGACAAGGGCGCGTAGTGGTCCCCCCTTCGTGCCAAGCCCAAGTTCTCTGGGCACACCATGATGCCCCCTTAGCGGGCCACCCAGGTAGGGACCGAACCCTGCAACTAATCCATCGCACCTTTTGGTGGCCAACCCTGGCTCAGGACGTATCCCAATACGTAAAAAAATGCACAGTATGTGCTCGCACCAAGGTCCCGAGGCAAGCCCCTCAGGGCTTGTTACAAATTACGGAACCCCCACAAGGTCCATGGCAAAGAGTCGGTATAGATTTCGTAGTAGATCTCCCTCCATCCCGAGGATACACCACGATATGCGTGGTGGTCGATCACCTTACCAAAATGGCCCACCTAATCGCCTGTAAAAAGCTCCCCACGGCTCGACACACGGCCTTGCTATTCATCCGCCATGTAGTGCGACTGCATGGTTGGCCACGGGAGATTATCAGCGATAGGGGGTCTCAATTTGTCTCCCACTTCTGGCGAGCCTTTTTTAAGGCCCTCCAAGTAGAACTAAGCCCCACCACCGCGTACCATCCTCAGGCCAATGGTCAAGTAGAGCGTGTAAATCAGGACTTCGAACACTATCTACGTTGTTATGTAAATTACCTACAAGACGACTGGTACACCTGGCTCCCCCTCGCAGAATTTGCGCATAATAACGCACCGAATGCCTCCATTGGAAATTCCCCTTTTTACATTTCCTATGGGTACCATCCACGAACTTGCACTCCTGACCTTGTCCCAATACAGGTCCCAGCCGCCGGAAGTCTTCTGCAACATCTACATCGTGTCCAACAGCAAGCTAAAAGTACCCTCCGGGCCTCCCGCCAGCGCTATAAACAGTATGCAGATCGACACCGCAGGACGGCCGAACCCCTCCAGCCTGGGGACTATGTGTGGCTAGACCGCCGTCATTACCCCTCTACGCGGCCCTCACGTAAACTTGACGATCGATATATTGGCCCGTTTCCCATACAGCAACAGATCAATGAGGTAACTTTTCGACTATTACTCCCTTCTCGACTGAAAATTCACCCCACCGTTCATGTCTCTCTCCTGAAAAAGGCCCCGACGCCACCCGAGGGCCCCACGCCTCTCCCCTTAGACACCGCCGACCCTCCTGCCGATACGGAATTTGAAGTACGCGCCGTCCTGGATTCCAAATACCTTCGGGGGCGCCTCCATTACCTTCTGGACTGGGTCGGATACGGCCCCGAGGAGCGTTCATGGGAACCTGCCACTCGTGTGTCAGCGCCCCGACTCACTCGCCTCTTCCATCGTCGCCACCCTGAAAAACCAGGACCTTCTTGGGCCCTTGGGCGGGGGGCTCGCGGGGGGGGTACTATCAGGATCTGCCCCCAGGCCGGGCCGCGCCGCCGCCGGCCCCGCCGCATAGCCCCGCACCAGACTCACCTCCCAGGAGACCCAGAGCCTCCACAACAGGAACCATGCTCCCAGACAGCCCCGGAAGCAACAGCTGTTCCACAACCCGCTTCCCCGCTCACGGAGGTCCCGCAGAGTGCAGGGGCGGGGCCTCCAGCACGCCGTCGCTCAGCGCGGCTCCAGGCACGCCAGGGGGGCGTGGCCTGCTCTTTAAACACCGGCGCTGCCTGGAACACAGCGCCGGTGATCTGTTAGACTGGCCCCTCGGTAGCAGAGAAGGAGGACGCTAGAGCTCAGGCTTGTGTGACCCTGCTTATAACCCTTTCCCCTTTTCCCTGGACGCTTGTGTGAAGTGCTTCGGACGGTGAGTGTGGAGGGTGAGAGGCTTCCTCCCCCCTCCTTCCTTTCCTTTAGTTGTGTGGCGTGTGTGGAGTGTGGATTACTGGGACAGAAAGGGAGTGAGTCTGCCTTCCCCTTCCTGGGGCTCCCTGTTCCCCTTCCCCTCCCGGTAGGGTTGGATTCCCCTTATCCCTCTGCCCTGGAACCTTGCCCCTGTGCTTCCCCCACGGTGTGCACTCTCTCCTTAATTCCTGTGGTGTGTTTGGGGCGTGTCTGCCAGGTGGGTGGTAGAATAGGAGGAGTGCACAGCACAGGTGATCCGGCGCCTGATGATGAGGTAGGCCTAATCCCCTGTGGATTTCAAGGGCCAACTACTAACCTGACGGGCAAAAGGTCACCTGTGAGCATTCCCAGGGAGACTTGGGGAGGACTTTCCCCCCTAGGGGGCGCAGGAGAACGATTGGTGGCCAGAGACATCATCCCCTTGGTCCCGGACCCCAAATTACCCCCTCCCCGTGACAGTGGGTGTGTGTCCCTGTAAATGGACACCCACCCACCTCCACCCATCGCACTGAACACCCATACCCCCGCCCACCCCTGTCCATGTTAAATCGGCCTTCATTTCATTTCAGGGGATTCCAGTATTTCCCTTTGTCTTCAGTGGGTTCAACATTGGTTTTCCCCTGCAGTTGACTTGAAGCCTACATGTGAGAATTCCTTTTGTCAGATGGGAATCTCATCCCAGACTCCCTTGAGTCTGATGGGATTTATTTCACTACATCTCCTGCAGCCAACACAGGAATTTACAGCAGGGCCTCCCTATATATTGTGAAAATAACAGCAGTGTCTCCCTGTGCTGGATAAAAATCTGCATTGGAACATGCTCGGTTCTCTCAGCATTTGATGTGAAAACTGCCATCAAGCAATAGGTGGGGGCAGGGAAAGATCTGCCAGCTTGCATGAGTGGGAGTAAGCAGCCTAAGGACAGTGTGCAAAATGTAGCAATGAATGACACTTCCATTTTTATCTGAAGCTGAGCCTGAGGTTGCTAAAAAACCTGATCATCTGCTGCTTCTAACCTGAAAATCTTTCTTATTGTTTCTCACAGCACTGAAGTGAATTGAAATTCAATGCAGATGGCTCATTAATATCTGAAAAAGCAGGGCAAGTCATCATCACCGAAGTTTTTAGATTTTGTTATCCCCCGCCTCCTGTCTAGGATAGCTTCAGATAGAAGTTTTTTTCTTTATAAAATGATAGCCAGAATATTTATTACATGCACCACACACACACACACACACACACACACACACACACACTATACATAACCCACATATATTATGCACACACTGTACATGCATCCCCACCAAACACACATACATGTAATTATGGCCCTTTTCACACAGACAATCTAACATCAATAAAATGGGTGTTACATTTTATTATACATATCACCCACAGGGCAACATATCACCCACAGTTGCAGTCCTACAACATGGGCTCTTTTCACACAAGATGCCTCCACCCAGTTTTGCTTGGTGGAGGTGTCTGTATAAACACCGCGGGTGGTGGGTGTAGGTGCGTGCATGCACCAGCTCAACACCCATCTCCACACACCACACACCCACGGAGCAACCAGCAGTGGAGTCCATTGCTCCGTGGTGGGTGGAGATGGGTGTTGCGCTGGAGCATGCATGCACCTACACCCACTGCCCGCCGTGTTCACATAGACACCGTCACCCAGAAAAATTCACCCCACCCACCGCCGTCTGTTCACACAGACGCCTCCATCCATCTCCACCCGGAGAAACTGGGCATATCGTGTGAAAGGGACCCATGTTGCAGTGCTGCAGTGTTACTGTAACATGTATAATAAAATGTAACACCCATTTTATGTTAAAGTGTCTGTGTGAAAAGGGCCTATATGTTTTCACACATAGCATCGCATATTTTTTTGAATTCATTTTAATTCTGGCCTCAACTCAACATCTTTGTTTCCCTGGATGCAACCGATTCTGTTTCGCTGTGTAGCTGTTATACCAGTACAGACTCAGTGACACTGGATGGACTCACCTTATTGGCACCACAAATGGGTGGTGGCCAACACCTTTTTCTTTCTCTTTAAAGATATACTCAGATGGCTGGGGTTTTCCATAGAATGTGGAAAAGCGGTCCATCAAATCTTATTGAAAGATCCTAATTCCATTAGCATCCAGCAAATGTTTATACAGTTTATACAGTGGTGGGCAAGGAAGTAGGCAAGTCATGTCTAACAAGCACTCCTTTTTCCATGTAGCAAGTGCATGCATAGATGCGATCATGGGAGAAGATACATTGTATTATGTGTTTTAAACCCAGACCTCTCCGCCTTTCGACGACAATGCAAGATTTGGCTGTTCCGCCAGGCTTTTGGTGAGGGAGATGAGTGATGGGAGGGGGGATGAGGGTTAGGGTGGTTGAGTTTTTGTATATTTTTGTCTTTGACTTCCCCCAATTTGTATTATTAGTATGGTTTAAATGTATTGTTAGATATATTATAGTTATATTATTGTTTTTATATTATATGTTTTGAATAGTTAGCCACCCCGAGCTGCCTTGGCAGGAGGGGCGGGATATAAGCTTTTATATAAATAAAATAAATAAATGTATAAGAAAATGCCTGTACACATAATAAAGTTCCTAGTAGGTGAATTCATTGCATGGACGAGCGTAGGTAAGTATAAAGAAATATCTCCAGTGCCTGATCCAGAAAGAGAGCTGAATGACCTTTCTGGATTCTGACTTCAATAGGATCCAAGCCATAAGATCTTCTATGCCATTTATCAGAGACATTTCCATGGAGCTTTAAGTTTGCCTTTTTTTTCTTCATGTTAATCAACATTTACCAAATGAATGGAATAAAATAATGGAAACACTAGATTTCGCTACAGGTCATTTCCTTATTGTATGACACCACTACTAACACCCAAACAGGTCTGTTTTGCTCTTAAAGCATCTCTTATTAGTTTGCTACTCTTCTGTCACATTAGGCAAAAAGAAGGCGCATCTATGAAACACTAGAACAAAACTGAGTGCATCTTTTGTATTCATCTGGGTGAATCATAACTCCAACAATTCTGGTAATAAGATATTTGTAGACTCCTAGATACCTTTAATATGTAACAGCGATGAAAAAGCCTTAGTCGAACTTGAAAAACACTTATCAGGACAGTTTGTTGAGATTGCAGACTGAAAGCAATTTCTTATTATAAAAATCATTTATCAAGGAAGGTCTGTCTGAAATTTCTATCACTTTAACAGGGGAAAAGAAATGACAACTGACAGTAGGTAATCTGCAACATGACCACTGGGGGTCATTCATCTCAAACAAACACTCCACAGCACTACAGAACTCAGTAAGTTATAGTGGAAGGAACAATAAATCACAATTTCTCCTAATGGAATTTATTCCCTTCTAACAAGGTGAAAATTTTAACCAGGTGTGGTTTCTCATTTAGTCTGACCTGGACAAAGAGCACAGCTTGATTCCCTACCTTGCTACAGTCTTTTCTAACCATCCTATTTCGGTGTCTTGTGGCGTAAGTTAGTTAAACATTATGAAGGAGACCGGAAGGGTCCATCAAAACCTTGTTGTTTTCTCAGGATTGTCTATCTTATTAAGCTGATAAACTAAAAATATGAACTGTGGTTACCTAAGGTATTGCTCGCAGACACACTTATTACAAATGATCACTCTCCATCTCCTTTCATCCATTATGTATACACGTTACACACGCAAACTCGACATGAACCTCTTCTTCTTTATTTTTCATATGCCCTTGCAATCTTTCTAGGCAATAACCAAACTGAAATACAGCTAAACCAAAGGTTCCAAGGGGGGCGGGGGGGAGAGGGACATCCTGGCAAATAAATGAAAAAGCAACCATAACCCTTTGGTGTGCAGAGGAGCGGGGCCGGATATCTTGTATTCCCAGGTGTGGGAGAAGGAGTTGGTGAGGAAGGTACGATAACATTTTGTTCCCTCCTACTTTCGAGAGAAGCAGGATTGTGCCTGGTGCTGAGGGAGATCTAAATAGCCGGTGCCCTTATATATCAGGGCTTTTGCCTGTCCCCTGGTACGCTGGATCTAGGGGCTGAGTATTTCCTGGTGATTAGTTTGGAGTGGGGGAGCGGGTATTCACCGCGGTTCTTCTTCTTTTGCCCTAATGCCAAACCCCAAACGCCCACGCAAGGAGACTGGGCATGGTATTCCTCTGTTGAAATCCCCAAAACAGAGGAAAATAAACTCTCTCTTTAAAGGTCCAGGCGACTCCAGCAAGGGAGTTTTGTCCCCTTAGGGGGCAGCACAGAGCAGACTTACAACTCTGTCTAGCCCTCAGCAGAATAACATCTTTACCTGGGACTCATTTAATATCGCTTTGGACACCAGGCTTGGAGGAGCAATTGAAACCTCAGTGGTATTGTTACATTATTAATTATTATTATTATTATTATTAGCAAACATTTATATAGCGCCAGCAGTGTACCTGGCACTTTACAAAGTAATAAAATAGACACGGTCCCTGCCCCTAGGGCTTACAATCTGAGAGACAGGAGCTGGGGGAGAGACTTAGGAAGGGGAACAAAGGGAGAGACAAGGGGTCTAACATTCATGAAGATGCGAGGTCTCAAGTACACGTACTTGGCTTGGTTACGATGAGAATGACAGCAGGCAGGTTCATGTTGCAAGGATAAGGGTAAACCGATCGTAGGTATAGGAATAGTGGCTCAGCAGGATAAAGAGTCAGACAGAGCAGAGCGAAAGAGGTGAGTTTTAAGGAGAGATTTGAAAGTATGAAGGGAGGGAGAAAGGCGGATGTGGACAGGGAGGGAGTTCCAGGCATGGGGGGCAACAAGTGAGAAGGGACGAAGGCGCTTAGGGGAGCAGGGAAGGCGTGGAAGGGTGAGAGAAGGGACAGAGGAGGAGCGAAGTGCACGGGCTGGAGTATGGAGGGCGATAAGTGCAGAGAGGTAGGGGGGAGCAAGATTGTGAAGAGCTTTATAGGTGAAGAGAATAATGAGAGAAGACTCCTTCACAAACTGAACTATTGGCAGATTTAGCATTGACTACAGCGCATACGCTAAAATGTTTGTTTGCTCAATTAAAAGACCTGGTCAGAAAGGTGGAAGAGATTCCAGAGGCAGGTAAAGGACAGAATAGGCTATTGTCTCTTAAGGAAGCTCCTCCTGGCCAAAGGAGAAATCTGGGGAGGCCCCCTTGGGGAATGATGTTGCAGATATAGGATCTGGCCTACAAGGGGGCTATAAGGGAGAGAACCACCTGAAACTGGCTTATTTGCCAAACAGTTTGATCTTTGCTATTCTACTTCTGGCCTCAGGCCTCCTTCCCTTCTGGAATACCCCCTATGATATTGCAGAACATCTGAGAGTAATTCTGGGCCTGCCATTTACTAGCAGGGATATTGTAACCTTGGACCATGTACATAATATAAAGAAATGCTGGTTGCTCAAGGTCACTTTTCGATCTGCTAAATTGGTCTCCCATATTCTAGATAAAGAAGGGAAGCTAAAGGATAAGACTATACACCTATCTAGAGTTTTAATGGCAGATGATGGGGGGAAACTGCCAAATTGCGGGGAACCGGTGATTTTGATCCCTGGCCGCCAAGAGATAACTACTAAGGGTATGGAATTGCAGGGAGATAATACTCAGGCTAGGATAGAGGGAATCAATGAGTGGGCCCCACCTGACCGACAGAAAGGGAAAATAGACCCAGCTGGGTTGACCAGAACAGCAGCTGAGCACTAAAGATGGAGTAATATTACTAAGCGGCCTGGGAGCTCGTTATGACTGGAGACCTTTGCTGACCCGGACTTGCTTTTCTCTCGGCTGGATGTGCCTAGTAAGCAACTCCAGAGGACCAAGGGCAGTGGTAAAACAGCCCATGACAGGTTGCCTGGTGCCAGTAAAATGTCTCAACTAGGTTCTGCGAATACGGATTGCTTTTTACTCTCGCAGGCGGGTATCTCTTCTGCAGCCTCTACCACAACAGGTCATAGACAGACCCAATGAGGGAGAGGGATGCTGGTTTCAGTTGGGAAAAAACTAAGAGATGATATTTCTCCTAGTAAAAAGACCTCCCATACTGTTAGTTTACCGGCCCTGCCTGTTAATAGTCTGCAGCTCCAAATGACTCAGGAGGGGCAGCCTATGGTTCCGCTGGGATCGCGGATGTTAGAGTTGGGACGGGGTGGTCAGGACCCTGACACGCAAGGATTAAAAAGAGCAAATCTGGGTAATCAACTCCTGGAGGAAAGACGAATTTTACCTGGGGTATTTTCATTCAAGGACAGGGATAAAGCCAGAGAGCAGAAGTTATCCTAACCCACCTTGTGAGTTAGTTACCTCTACCGGGGTGCATAATAGGATAGGTGGTAATATCTGTGGAGAGTATTTAATATGGAATATAGCTGGCTGGAAAGCAAGATGCTTGGACTTGGATTTTGTATGTTTTTAAAGGAAATATGGAATTATCATGTTACAGGAAACCTGGTTGGCAGATTCTCGTTTCCCCTGTAGGTTGTTCGGATATGTGAGCTATTGTTTGGAGGCAACTCCTTCTATCTTTGGTGGCAGGCCCAGTGGAGGTCTTGCTGTTTTGCTAGCTCAGGACTTGAAAGTCCAGGATAGGATTCTTGCTAAGTTTAAATCTAATTTTATGCTGCTTCATTGTGTGCAGTCTGATAGAGGGGAAATTTTATTTGGAAATGTGTATGTTCTGCCAATAAATTCATCTTATTACCATGAGGAGATCTGGACAGTAATGATTACTTTAATTACCAGTGCTATGTATGAGTTCCCAAACGCTCTGTTGCTAGTGGGAGGTGATTTCAACATAAGGCTCGGGAATCCGGGTAGGGAGGGGCTTAAATTAAATATAGAGGAGTCCATATACCCATGCGATGCTCAAGGGACACATGTAGCTTGGAGAGCAGAGGTTCTCGAGGGTTTTGTCCAGATCTTGGATATGGTAATAGTGAATGGCCGGACGAGGGGTGATAGAGTGGGAAACATTACCTTCCATTCGTATAATGGTTCAAGCACAAATGATTATTTCATGGTATCACGTTCGGCCTTTGAGCACATTATAAGTTTGTGTGTGCTCCCAAGAGCGGATACATGGCACTGCTCACAGCTGCAGATGGTGTCAGCAAGTGCTCAAGGCAGAATTTGTAGTGTTTTTCTCAGTGTTAGGTATTGGAAAAACAAAAGTCCAGTTTTGCTCTTAACAAATCAACTCTTTACATTTTTATTACACTTCAAACTTCGAGTGGATTGTACAGTGTTATTATTCTCATTTCAGAAACAAGGCTTCTCGATGTGCACAGAAATTATGTAAATGATGATGGTAACAGGGTGCAGTTCCCTGAGGCAAGTTCTTGCAGCATCACTTTCCCTGGCTGTTGTCAGCATCACACCAATGCCTTCAGAGGTCCTGTTTCTACGGCCACTTCCTTCCCCCCTAGCCCTCTGTTCTTTTATAGGGCCTGGGCATGCACCAGTCTAGGTGCACTAGAGCCCTCTGAGCATGCTTGGGGACTTAGCTTTTACACTTATCTAGTCCCCAAGGAGCATGCCTCTGGCCTGACCAGACCCTCCACGGCTGGCTCAGTCACACCCAGTCCACCTGCTCTCTACTCAGGCACCGTACTCCTCTGGGTGCAGTGTATGCATCCCCCTTTGTCCCAACCTCCTAAGGGGGTAACAGTCCTCCCCGACTGCACCCTACCACAATGACCTTTAATAAACCCCACGCAACTATTACACTGGGAGACAGAGGGTGCAAAGGGGCTGCCTTACATCTTGCTCAGCCTCCAGTCACCACTTTCTTGGCCTTCCAGAAACATTGCGGTCTCAGGGTAGAAGTCATCACTGTACAAGCTCTCCCAAGCTCTCTGTTTGAATACAGTTTGGAGGGCCAAACCCTCCACTTCCTCTCAGAGGCTTTCCCAAAGCCCCTCCTCCCTCTTGCCTCTTCCTTTCCCCATCTGGGTTCACCTCCCCTTTGAGGTTTTCCCTTGCAGTCTGGCCACTCTTCACGTGCGACCACAGAAGGTAGAGCAGCCCAATAGCCTCCTTAACTTGCATTGCATTTGATGGGTTTAACTCTTTCACCTATACCTTATTAGAAAAGCACATTTTAGTGTTGGTGGTTCTTTGGGGAAAGTTATTTTAGTAGTATTAAAAAAAACCAAAACGGCAGCCTAGTTTTGCTGACAGGATTTAAGTATTGGTACTTATTAGTAAGCAAGTTAAATGTGCATATACAAGACCAGTGATTAGTCACCAACTTTTCCCTATACCAATTTCTGGGAAGTTGGCATATGGGTACATGAAAACAAGTGATCAGAAGCACAGCTGCCGTGTTTGGACATCCAAAACTAGTGGCTCTGGAAAATCAGCACCATAGGCAATAGGCATTATTAGCCACTAGGATCTCACCATGTTATACTTTTTTGTGGCCCCAGTGAAATCCCAGGGAATGAGAAAAAGTGGCCCATATTTCTTCAGTGTGAATATGTCTCCTTTCCTCCTCCCAAGAGTATCTTGTACTTAGGCTTTTTAGGAGTACATTCTGCCTTTGCTGTGGGCACTAAACTACCATTAACATTTAACAGAATTGCTGAGTGTTCAATGGGGAAAAAATAGTTCAAAAAAGTTTTACATCAATATTATTATAGCATTTGTGGGTTGTCCTAGCAGATTTATTATCCTTTCAACCTAATAAACTATAATACAAACCTAATAAACAACCTGATAAACTACATCCAAACCACACAGTAATTTTAAAGTTATAACTGAACCACAGCTTTATGAGTGAGTCCTTTCCCTCCCCCCACCCCCATGCATACACCCCCAAAAGGTCTTTTGCAAAAAGTGTATTTTTTGGCATACGGGAGCTCTGAGTACTCAGAAAGCATGTTAGACTTGGCAGGGTATTGCTTTTTTTCTCCCCCCACCCCCAAAGAGGAGGAAGCAGGTTTGTTAGCTCTCCCAGCTACTGAATATGAACAGTGTCCACAGTAAAGTCTCTCTTTCACCGTATGTGCTTACCTCACATTTCCTTTTTTCTCTCCGTGTAGACAATAAAGTTGATTTTGTTCAGTTAACTGCAGGAAAAAAGTCTTCTGTTTGCGATATCATCACCATCAATGAGACACACAACATTCATCCTGGCAATCCCTGCTCCTTTTCTATTGCCGGTAGTTGTGGATACCTTTCCAGCACTTACTTGTTAAGTAATAACACTTAATGCTAGTTTTAATGTGAATACAATAATATCCCATTAAATTAAATTGCTTGACTATTCAGCACTAAGGCCGCTAAAGTACAAACAAGGGGGAAAGAGGGTTGCACATCCAGGCAGCAGTATAATCCAGTAGGGGATGTGCAAACGTGGTTCGGATGTTTGGAGTTTGGGCCGAACTCAGCCTGTTTGGACGACCAAACCGAATGTCCAAACCAAATGTTCGAATGGCCGAACAGTTCGGAAAAGTTTGGATGAGTTCGAATGAGTTCGGGGGCGGAAAAAACATGACTTTGGGCGGGAAAAACGTGTCTGGAAGGAGGAGGTAGCTGAGAAGCAGACTTCCTGGCACCAGGGGTCGAGACCAGGGGTGGTTTCAGGGCCAAATGATACCGATACCGAAAAAAAAAAAATTGATATTGGTATTGGTATCGATAGCGCTCTTTTCGGATGTTCAGCCGAGTTCGGCCGAACCGAACTCTGCCGAACCGAACAACCGAACCCAAACTCCGGTTTCAAACCGAATGACCGAACGTTCAAACAGTGTTCTGTTCACACATCCCTATAATCCAGATTTTCTTCTTTTGCTGATCATATGCAACTCAAGCAGAATTTCTTTTTGATACTTAATGGTAAACATCCATCTTGAGATGTCACGGACTCCACCTTCAGATGTACAAAATTAAACCTTAATTAATTAATTGATGTTTGACCCCACCCTTCCCAAATGGCTCAGGGTAGCTTATCAAAGCAGAATCAATGATTCTCATTTTAGTAGCTCACTTCAGTATTACTCCCATTATGCTTTTAAACCAATTTAGTATTGCCCTCCATGGTCATGTCATGAAAATGCACACAATGGCTCTTTTCACATGAGACCCCCCCTCCATGGGCAACTGGTTGGGCATCCATGTGACTGCCGGTGGGGATGGGTGTGTGTGTGCTCCTGCACTCCACCTATCACCTACGCATGAAGGCATTGGAGAAAGTGGAGGTGCCTCTGTGCCAGGCGATGGGTGGAGATGGGTGGGCAGCTGTGTGATGCACACATGCACCACGCACCTGCCACCACCTCCACCCATCTTCCCCGCACCGTGGCATCTCCCGGGTCCATTTTAAAAAGGCCAAAGACACCTCTCTCTTCATGTTTTGCATGCAAAGCATTGAAGGACAAATTCCATAGAGTTCCTGGCAGGAGAGAGACTTTGCACTGCAGTCTGGGAGAGATCTCTGTGTTTGTCAGCCACACATGGAAAGGGCTCAAGGTACTTTGGTTTAAAAAGTGAAGGGGTGTATCTGCTTCTTATTATTCCGGAGAATAGACTTGACCTCCTACACCTGAATACAGGTACTTGACATGTGAATGATTTCGAAGTACAAGTGAGTTAAAGATTTATTAAACCAATTTAGTTGTACATGTGAACATGGCTAGAGACGTAAAAAGCTGGAACGTGGCAAGTTAGATGCCTGTTGAATCACATGTTGAGAAATTTCATTTGGATTTTAATGGGAGATGGATTCCCACATTCCTTATGCATATTAGAAACGTCTAAAAACTATTTCTTAGATCTGAAATAAAAAAATCTTGGCAAGTGCTGCTTCCATCAGAAGCAAAGCATTCGCCGAGATTCACGCAACACGGAAACTTACTGGTTTTTATGCTGTTTTTGCCATGGGTGGGAATGCCATTATCCCCAATGAGAGAGGTGTATGAGCACAGGGAAGGCATGGAGGAAGGTGGGGACTCCGTTGGGTGAGAGACAAGTTAATGGGAGTGAACAGAATGGGGTTTTTATCATCTGTATTATTATTTGTATTGTGAAAGTGCAAGGATTAGGGAGGTGGAGGATTCCTTGGGTGAGAGGCTAAGGCATGTGAGTGGGTGAGCTGAGGTGGTGTGCGGTTAATGGTGGGTCTATAGCTTAACTTTTATTGTACTGTTAGTAGGGAGGAGCTTTGTGGATTGGTTGCACAGTGGAGTTAATTGGTTTATTTGTATTGTTTGATTTGTTGGTGTAAGCAGATCTGTGCCTTTTGGAAAGGGTGGGGTATAAATCCAAATAAATCATCAATCATCATCATCATCATCATTTTGAGTTTACAGTGTAATTGAGTACAGAACCACTCCTTTCAAATTAAGTGTGACGGAAGTCCAGAAGTTCTAGATATGGAAAACTTTGCATGAAAATACAGAGAAGGGTTAAGCCACAAAGTTCATAGTGGATCCCGATTTTCCCAAAATCTGGGTGTTTGTGGCAGACTTGCATATAAATTACAGTGAAACTGAGATGCAAGGGCAGTGAGTGAGCAGAAGGGAGAAATCCAACAATTAGAAGTATGTATAATTAACTTTCAAAAAGCACTATAACTCACTATAGTCACGTGTTCAAACATTGTGGGAAGCCAAGCCTCTTGCCTCTTCTCTTTGGAGACAATTAAGGACTGCAGCTTTACCCCCAAAGTTGAAGGTTTTGTTACGTTGAAGCCAGTGATAAATTGGAGTGATAAAAACACAAGGGCAACCTTGGAGCATAAATCATAAAAACTCACCTACTTCCATGAGTGCACACACTATAGTGCATGTGGTCATAACAGCTATTGCAAAGTATAATATAAACTGATTATATTCTACATATTTTGCTATCAGTGAAAGTCACCCATCCTGTATAAGTGATGGCTTCCACAGTAACCAAAGAGAAAAAAAACAAGATTCAACAAAGACACAAAAGAGAAAAAAGCAAAAACGGTAGGATAAACTGGTCCCAACTTATCCCTAGCATGACATCATTGAAGTAAGTGGAGTGACATGGATTAATCTGGCCCAGTATGTGATGATGTGGGATAATATAACATTTTCTTAGCTATTTATTAGGCAATACTTGTACAACTCGCTTTTTGCTCAGTCATTTAAAATAATATGATCATAAAAAAAACAACAGCACATGAAGCACTCTCCGACCCCAGGGGTGTAATCAAGTCAGAATGTCCTTTTTTCCACAGGACACATCTGAGACTTGACCTGTTGGTAGGGGCATTTTTAGGTCCTAAAAAGGTCAGGGGCTTGTGCCTAACCTACTTGAAGTACTCCCGTCAGCAGCTTTGCCGCCGGTGGGCCTAGGGACACTGCCTGGGGGCCGTGTCCCAACTCGTATGCATGTGAATTAACTTTAAAGACGCTTTTGCCCTTCTTCAAAATGGAGGTTGTCTGTGCTCACTGCACCCGCAATGATGGTATATAACTGAGTGTTTCCCACAATTCCAACTACAAGCATCCACAAGCAGAAAGCAAGTAATAAAGCACATGCAGAGCACTAAATTCCAAATGGCCAAGCCACAATCAAACGCACAAGACACCCCAAAATACAGCCTATTAAGCACATTATGCCATGCAAAGAGACATTCTTCTGGATATATAACCAGTTCATTTGTGCCCCCAGGCCAGCGTGAATTGATGATATGGGGGGCACAAATGAACTGATTATGAGGTGGGGGTTTAAAGACAGTATTCCTGTTAGCAACAACTTCATTAAGAAGAGTTAGTGAAATAGCAGCCATAATAATCTCAGAACCATATTTGCAGATTTTCCAAGATAGAATAGATATTGTTTTATATCCTAAATTCCTACCTAAGGTAATACAAGTAAGACAATTGTGACAATGTGGCCCTTTTTACACGAGCCTCTCCCACCCATGAACACACAGATTTTTGTGTGTTCATGAGTGGGGGAGCCCTGTGTGAACGATGCGGTGCACGCGCCCATGGTGAGTGGGGGTGCATGCGCGCCCGCCTAACACGCATCCCCACTCACTCCCCATTCGTTCCCATGCACGGAACAACTGGCGGAAACAGCAGTTACTCCGTGGGTCTGGATGAGTGGTGGGTGAGTCAGGATGCCTGTGAGGCCATGTGCATGCCCTGCCCACACACCAGCGTGCCCACGGACCCCCCCACCCAGCAGAGACATGTAAAAATGGCCTGTGAGGAGCCACTTGAAGAAGAACAGAAGGTTACTACCTTGTAAACAAGGTTCTTTGAGATAGCTCCTAACATTCTCACAACACTTACCCTTCCAGCCCCGCATGGAATTTTTTCTTTATATTCCTAGAAAGGGTTGGAAGGAACTGTCATTCTGAGGGGGACAGTGCTTTTTATACTAGAGGAGCTTGAGACCATCACGTGGTCTATTATTTGAATAGGGTGAGCGCGCACAACCCAGTTGTGAGAATGTTGGGAGCCATCTCGAAAAACCTCCTTTACAAGATAACAACCTTCTGATCACTCACATAAGGAGGAGTTGTTTGTAAACAAACAGCTTTATCTCCCAGTCCGATTGGTGTCCCTCTGTCCCGCTGCTGCTGCTGCTACTGGAGCACTACTAGGAGGCAGAGCCAGGTGAGGGATGGGGACCAGAGCCAGGGAGGGGAGGCAGAAGAACTTATTGGGGGAGAAGCTGGATGCAGCTTGCCGCCCAGCCAGGCAAGCGCAGGGCCCCAGCTGGCCAAGGGGCCATGTGCAGTCACACATGTGGCACATGCCTGGGGCCGGCCCTGGAGGGGATCTGTCTCTTCTGGGGTCTCCCTCCCTCCCCTGATGCTCTCCCCTCCCCCCCGCTGGATCACAATGGTGGCAGGAAAGGGGGGCAGTCCAGGTCGCTGGCTGCGCTTGGAGAGAGAGGAGGGAAGTGTCAGCCTCCCCACCCCAATAGCCCCCCCCAGCACCTACCTGCCTGGCCCAGGATTCAGATCAGTTGGGTTCTGTTCCTCTGGAGGATGCTTTCACAGACTCCTCAGTCCTGGAAATGTGCAGGGCTGCAGGAGGGATCAATCTGGAGCTGACTGCTTCTTCTTTCCCTGCTGCTACAGGCAGGCTGCCTCCCTGCTCGACAGGGCTGGTCACCGCCTCACCGGGTCAGCAAGCACCACGGGGAGTGAGTGTCCAGTCACTCTCAGACCCAGTAGCTTCTCTCCATGACTCCGTAGAGACTCTGCTCCTCGTGTGCTGCAACCAGTCACACAGCTGCGACTGTCTTGCTCACCCCTGTGGGCGTGCCTTTTCTCCCTGTGAAGCGCAGGCTCAAGCAGCACCAGCTCACCACGTGGTGCTGCTGGATCAGTGATTAGCTGTGAGACTCACACACACACTGGGCAGTTAGAGAGGCGCATGGTGCCCATGGCGGGCGCCTGAAACATGCTCAGTAAGTAACTATTGAAATTGACTAGCCTAGTCAGTTTCAATACACAGCCTGCCTGCAATCCAGGGCTCCAGGGAAAAGATCCAAGGCTCAAGCCTGGTCAGCCCACCCTTAGCGACGCCTCTGCCTGTTGACAAGATGCTGCTACTCTGGTGACTAGCAAAGGGCCTGGGTCATGCACGGTGTGTGTGTGGGTGAGGAGTGAGCTGGCTGGGACCAGGGACCATCCCTGTAATTTAACATATGCATACACCACTTTCCAATACATCCCACAAGGGGGATGTGGTATCCATGTGAATCGTTGCAGGACTGTGGGATATATGCTCAGAATCCAGATGCTCAAATTGAAGAAGGACCTGCCCCTGTACATTTTTCTTGTACTTTCAATAACAAAAACATTTCCCTGGGCAATCTCTTCACATTCCAAAACCCTTAAACAACTTCAATTTTTAAGGGATATAGGAAAAAAACAGGTGCAGCTGGCGGGACTCCCTGGGCTGCCCCAGGGTGGAAAATTATGGATGACATGGCCCGGTAAGGTTGGGACACCAGCCTGACATGACTCCAGCTGGGGAGTCCTGCTTGCGCTGTACTCCCAGCACCCCACCCCCACCATGATGGGCAGCCATGGTGGCCAATGAGGCACAGCTCTGGCTGCTGGGCATGGCAGCCACCGGGCCAAGCAAGCCACAGCCACACCAATCTGGCAGGCCTTAGCCCGGGGTTTTCCAGAGGTCAGAATCCAGGCTAGCTCCCAACATTACTGGGGCAATCCCAGACCAACATCTGACAGAACGTATTTATATACACCCTGGGAGCCGGACCAAAGCAGGCCTGAATCATATCTGTTATTACCCATAGTTTCTTTCTTCTTTCTTCCAGTCTGGATTTACCTTGGGATAAAATGTACTCAAAGTAAAGGCAGGCAAGATTCCATTTTGGATTAGTTACCGCTTCTCTAAACCAAAGAGATTATTGATGGAATTCAGAAGGTGCAGCCCAGATGGCTTTTACATCACCTTTGTGCCCCTGAAAATCTTGGCTGCTTCAGCAGCCAAATGGCTACAGCACAAAATAGATTTGGGCAAGTCGCATGCCTTCTGCTCTGTGTCTGTTTCCCAATCTGTAATGTGGGGACAGCCAGACCTATCTACAAATCCTTTGAACACAACTCAGACCACAATGCTATGGGGACTTCCTTCTTACCCCTGATATGCAGGTGTTGAAAGTCCTACAGAAGCAAAAGTAATGCAGCAAAGTACAAGCAAAAGAAGAAATCCTGTCCTATGTCTTTAAATCTGTATATCAATAGTCTTGCAGGGCTAGAAATGAGAAATTTGTGACATTGCTATTATTGATTAGCTTATTTCCTCAATGGCTAGGAATTGATTGTGCTGGGCACAGTAAAAACCACAAAACAAGAAGATGGTCCCTGCTCCAGAGACCTTACAAGCTAAATAAAGAAGGGAGTCGGCTAACAATGGAAAAGCAGAGATTCCCAGCTTTCTAATGGAATCTATTTTTATTTTTAATTTTAATACATTTATTAGCCACCCCCCCATGCCTATGGCATCCCGGGGCGGTGTACAATTCAATAAAACAACAATCAAAATAAAAATACTTTAAAATCCAAACAATTTAAAACCAAAACAGG
Organism: Sphenodon punctatus; assembly: GCA_003113815.1. Classification (NCBI taxonomy): domain Eukaryota; kingdom Metazoa; phylum Chordata; class Lepidosauria; order Sphenodontia; family Sphenodontidae; genus Sphenodon; species Sphenodon punctatus. Next base: position 3,343,590 of record QEPC01014420.1, on the reverse strand, counting down.
GTTGGATAAACAATGAAAAATAGAAAGGTAAGGGGAAAGATAAAACCCTAGCCCCCCCCCTCCCCCCATCCCCAAAGGCCTGGGCGAACAGCCAGGTTTTACAAGCCCACCAGAATGTCAAAAGGCTTGGGGCCAGGTGAGCTTCCTCCGGGAGGGAGTTCCAAACTTGCGGCCCAGTTACCGAGAATGCCCTCTCCATTGTGCTCCCCCGCTTAACACGGGGGACCTTCAAGAAGGCACCCCCAGCAGACTGAAGTAGCTGCCCTGGGGCGCGGAGGGTGAGGCAGTCCCTGAGGTCTGAGGGGCCCAGACCGTGAAGGACTTTATAGATCAATACCAATACCTTGAACCTGGCTCGGCACACTATTGGCAACCAATGCAGAGTCCAGAGCACAGGTGTTGTATGCTCCCGATGACCCGTCCCCATCAGGAACTGGGCCGCCACATTCTGCACTAGCTGCAGTCTCTGGACCAGGAACAAGGGCCCCACGTAGAGCACATTATAGTAGTCCGGCCTCGAAGTGATGAAGGCATGGATGAGGGAGACCAGGTCCGGCCCGGAGATGTATGGACGCAGCCTCCACACTAAATACAACTGGCGGAAGGTGGCCTTCGCCACCGCCTCCACCTGTCGATCCAGGTGGAGATCCGACTCCAACATCACCCCCAGGCTCCGAACCTGCTAAGCTATAGGAGGGCGGACCCCCCTATCAGGGGGGCCAACACCTTCCTCGCTCTTCCCACCACCATCACCTCTGTCTTATCGGGGTTGAGCTTCAGTCTGCTCTGCCGCATTCACTCCGCCACAGCCTCCAAACACTGGGATAGCAATGAGACAGCAGGGTCTGGGTGGTACAGCTGAGTATCATCAGCATATTGGTGACATCGGACCCTGAACCCTCTCACGATCTCCCCCAATGGCTGAATATATATGTTAAATAATAATGGAGACAGAATGGAACCCTGCGGAACCCCACAGGACAAGGCGCAGGGGCAAGATGTTTCAGCCCCCAGCACCACCCGCTGGCTTCTCCACAAGAGGAATGAGCGGAACCACTCAATAACAGTCCTGCCAAGACCTCCCACATCTTGCAGCCGTCTCAACAGCAGCCCATGGTCCACGGTATCAAAAACGGCCGAGAGATCTAGCAGGATGAGAAATGTAGAACATTCTGCATCCATCTTCCAGCAGAGATCATCCACCAAGGCCACCAACGCTGTCTCCGTGCCATAGCCGGGACGGAACCCAGATTGAAACGGGTCTAGGAAACTGATGCCATCTAGATGCGCCTGGAGCTGGATCACCACCGCCCGCTCAATAACCTTCCCTAAAAAGGGAAGGTTAGAGACATGTCGGTAGCTGGCGAGTGCGTCCATATCTAACGATGTTTTTTTTCAGCAGGGGGCGTAGCACAGCCTCCTTGAGGCTGGGTGACAACCTCCCCTGCCACAGGGACACGTTAACCACTCTCGCCAACACCATCCCCAATGTCTCCCTGGAGGCTTTCACCAACCAGGACGGGCAAGGATCAAGTTCACAACTGGTGGCTCTCACAGACCCCAGGACATCCACCGCATTGGCTGATGTCACTTCCTGAAACTCCCGCCACAAAGGTGGACCAGACAGGGCCTCCATAACCTCGCACTCTCTAGCCACTGTCCCCAACCCAGTGTCAAAGTCACTCTGAATCCAAGCGATCTTGTCTGCAAAGTAGGTGACAAACTCCTCACAGCGTGCCTGGGACAAGTCCCCATCCAGGCGGAGGGAGACCGGACTGACCAGCCCCCGCACCACCCAAAACAGCTCTGCCGGGCATGACTTTGCAGAGACTATGAGGGCAGCAAAGAACTCCTTCCTTGCTGTCCTCACAGCCTCAATATAGGACCGCAAGTGGGTCCTATGGAGAAGTCGGTTGGAATCAGAGCGAGTCCGATGCCAGCGTCACTCTAGCCTCCTGCCTACCTGTTTCATACACCGCAGCCCCTCTGTAAACCAAGGGGCCCTGCAGTGACGAGATGGAGGCAGGGGGCATCTCGGAGCCACCCTGTCAATGGTCTCCTCCATCAAGCTGTTCCAATGCTGGACCAGCTCATCAACAGAGTGGCTGTCCAGGTCCAAGGTTAATACTTTCAGGACCTCTTGGAACCGCTGGGGTTCCATCAGTCTCCAAGGGCGGACCAATCTAATTGGTCCCATCTCCTTCTGGAGGTGACGCGCCGAGAGGCTGGCCTGAAGGAGATAATGGTCCATCCATGACAAAGGCGTAGCCCTAACCTCCCCCACTACCGGACCACCTGCCCCAAGGCCAGAACTGAAGATCAGGTCGAGGGTATGTCCCTGCACGTGGGTCGGGCAGTTGACCACTTGGGACAGATCCATGGTTGCCATGGCGGACATGAATTCTCGCTCCGCTCCTACAAGGTCGGCATCAGCATGGGCATTGAAGTCCCCCAGGACCAAGGTCCTGGAGAAGTTCAGTGCTACTTTTGAGGCCAACTCTGCTAGAGCGGCAAGGGATGCTGCTGGACAGGAAGGGGCCCGGTATACTAGCAGTACCCCTAACTTGCCACCAGCCAAATCAAACACCACATGGAGGGCCTCAATATCTACAATCTCCTAGACTGGATATCTTCTAACAGTCCAGTCCTCTCTAAAAATAATAGCTACACCACCTCCCTGGCCGCCTGTGTGGGGCTGGTGCTGCACGGCATACCTGGCCAGAACAAGGTCCGCTAAAGTTGGTCCAGCCAGGTCTCCGTAATACACGCGAGGTCTGCAGTCCCATCCAGAATCAAATCCTGGACAATTGGGGCCTTATTTACAATGGACCTTGCATTTAACAGCATCAGCCCCTTGCAGGCAGACCTTGGACCTAGCTCCTCCCTCCACCCCAGAGGGAGGATGGTGCACTGCACCTCCAACAGGCACCTAGGTCCCCTGGGGGCACGAGTCATCCATCCCCATGGACCATACCGTCCACCCAATCCCAGCCCCCTAAACCTAGCTGTTCGCCCAACGGCCCCTTACCCCCTTCATCCCCCCTACCACTCCCACCCCAAACCACCCCCAATCCACCCAGCCATCCTGCTGCCACCGGGGGCCGGCACAAGACACCCCCCACCCAACTTCCCTCTCTCACAAGGAGTCGGGTGCAACCCTCCACCTGCTGCTACCAGGTGACCTCCCCATGCCTCCCCCTGCTGCCACCAGGGTTTTTCTCCAGGACATCCTCCCTCCTCCCCCCAACCCACCCTATCCTCTAACCACCCCTCCTACACTCCTCCACCCTTCCTCCCCAACCCTGAACAAACAACACCCCTACCTGACAACAAATCCCCCTAGGTCCCCTGTGGCCCGGAAGTGCCCCTAAGTGCCGTGCCCTTTGGCCACAGTCCTTCAGCTCGTGGCCTGCGGCTTGAGGTGGTGCTGCTGGCAGCTGGGCTATATGGCCCCCAGCCACTTCCGGGGAGGGGACAAGCCGGCCCATGTGACCAGCTTCTTCGTTCCCCCCCCCCATGCTCAGTGATGTCTCTTTTCTCCCCACAGGTCTCTGGAAGTCCCCAGCCCAGCAGGAGCAGAGTAGTGGCAGTGGAAAGCAGCAGCGGACCCCCCCGCAACCAGCAGCAAGATGACACAGCGCAGGTAGGTAGAATCCAGGCAGTGCCGTTGGCAACTGGGCTATATAGCCCCCAGCCACTTCCGGGTATGTGAGGGGACAAGCCAGCCCACGTGACCGGCTTCTTCACTCCCCACCCCCACACCCCAGGGCTCACTAATGTCTCTTTTCTCCCCGCAGGTCCCTGGAAGTCCCCTGCCCAGCAGGAGCGGAGCAGTGGCGGCGAGCAGCAGTGGACCCCCCCTCAGTGGCAAAATGACACAGTGCAGGTAGGTAGCACCTTCTCCTTGGAAGGGCCTGAGATGTTAATTTCAACATCATGACAAAAGAAAAATGCTGATTCATTCAAGCATGTCTGTTTTTACCCTTTGTCTACAAGGTGCTTCCTAGGCTTTGTAAAGAGACATTTTAATTTGCTTCAGTTTAGTGTGAAAGGGATAACTTCAGTTAGCAAACTGACTGCTTCCTTTATATTCCCACCAAGAATTCTCTTATTGTACATACAATGTCTTGAGAGAACAGTCATCAATAATGTCTATTCTCAAAGGCCTAGCCTGACAAGATATTTAGTTCTTATACTAGCATTTATAGAGTCTGTGAAACACGGATTTAAATAATACTCTTGTTGATATTAACAAATATGTCTGTAAATAAGGCATAAAAGTCTTCTAGCTCTGCTACATGTAAATACAATAGGGAGATAATTATAGTTGCTGGACATATTTGAAATACATAGATCGGTTTTCTGGACCCCTCGCAGTCTGGCTTTCATCTGGGTTATGACACCGAGACTGCGCTTGTGGCTTTGGTCAACGATCTCCGTCATGAATTGGATCAGGGTCGTTCGACCCTGCTGATTCTATTATATCTGTCAGCTTCCTTTGATACCACTGACCATGATATGTTGGCGACCTGCTTGCAGGACGACCATGCCGGGGTGGGCAGGATTGTTCTTTAATGGTTCCGGTCTTTCCATGCTGGAAGAACTCAGTGAGTGGTACTCGGGAATTATTTTTCATCTCCCTGAGACCGCTCGTGTGGAGTCCTGCAAAGTTCTGTTCTGTCACCTCTTCTGTACAACATGCATATGCAGCCGCTGGGTGAGGTTATGAGAAGGTTTGACGTTCGGTGTCATCAATATGCTGATGACACCCTCAATTTCATCCATCCCAGACCCGGCAGTATCGGTGTTTATTCTGGGTCTGGCAGCTGTGGGGGACTGGATGAGGGTGAGCCGACTGAGGCTGAATCCTGACAAGACAGAGATTATGTTAGTAGGGAAGGCGGTTGGGTTGGCATTCCTCATTATTGATGGGGTTCATCCCCCACGGGTTCCCCAGGTTTGAAGTCTGGGAGTGCTCTGCGTGGATGTCCAGGTGGAGACTGTGGTGAGGAGTACATTTCATCAGTTACATCTGGTGTGGTGGCTTCAGCCATTTATCTCAGACTCTGACCTGGCTGCTATCATACATGCTTTCATCACCTCAAGACTGGACTATTGTAACACGCTGTACATGGAGCTATCCATGGTGACGGATCGGAGACAGCAGCTAGTGCAGAATGCAGCGGTCTGCCTCCTTATGGGGACAGGCCACCGGGAGCACATTGCACCAGTGCTCCACTCTCTGCACTGGCTGCCTATAGTTTTCTGAGCCCAATTCAAGATGTTGATGCTTACCTATAAAGCCCTATATGGCTTGGGCCCCATCTATCTGCGGGACTGCCTCACTCCCCGGGCTCTGGATCGACCCCTACAGTTGACTGGGAGTGCCCTTCTCAAAGTCCTTTGGGTATCCCAGGGGGCGACTATAGAGAGATTGTTCTTGGTGGACACACCAAGGCTGTGGAACGCCCAGGCGGCCCCGGACCTCTCCTGCTTTCAACATCAATGTAAGTCCTGGCTGTTCCACCAGGCTTTTGGTGAGGGAGACTGGTGAGGGGTGGTGGCACTGGATTAGGGTGGGAAGGGTTTGGGGGAGGGGTTTTTTGATGCCTCCTTTTAAATGATTGTTTTATTATTTATTTCATATTGTATTTTTTATTCTGTTTTATTAGTGTGTTTTAATATAAGTTTGGTAAATAAATAAACAAACAAAGAAATAAATCCTAGAAGAGATTTTTTTCTTCCTACTTATTTTAATCACTGTTGTACCTCATCCATACAAATGATAACCCTGTAGGGAAAGTCACTTTGCTGCAGTTTGCTTGTTTCTGAGTATTACTTCTGTTAGAGTGAATTCTACGCAAGGTGAAGAATGCCAAAAGCTGATACACCGCAGAAATTTAAACCTAATATTAAATGGATGGACCTAATGCAGCAGGGGCAATAACGGGAAATGCTGAGTGTCATATGGGTGCTCTGAAAAAAATCAGCATCCACAAATCCATATGTGACCTGGCAAGGTCACAGAAGTGGTTTGTAACACAGATACTGTCTTATCCTCCTGATAAGTGAATGTTGGTGAATGGATGAAAGTCTACATTACTGAAGGGCTCCAAAATATTCAGTACAGGGCCAAAAAGAATGAAATTCTGAGAATCAAGTTACAGCCCCAAAATCTGCCAGGCTTTTGGTTGTGTTTTAAGCTCATAATTTAGCTTGCCTTTTCACTGAAAGAAGACATTAAAACATGTAATTACTTTTAAGCAGAGCTGAAATGAGTACCAAAGATTATCTGTGAGTAATACCCACATTTATGGATAACCCTGTGGGTACACAACCTATTCCCACAATGGGAAATGGGTACTTACTTGTATTGGATATTATTAAGCATTTATATAGTGTCAGCTGTGTATATGGCACTTTACGATTGTTATTATTAGAGGCAGATCCCCAACCAGTGGGTTTACAATCTAGGATGGACATGGGAACACAGGGAGAGACAGACACACACATTCTCATTTATTACAGATGGGGAACTGAGACTGAGAGGTTGTGACTTGTTCAAGGCTACCCTGTGAGTTCATGAGTAGGGCAGGATTGGAACCCCAACTTCCAATCCAGCAGCTTATCCACTACACCACACTGGCTCTTCTAAATGGGGGGAAACTTTCTGTTTCTGCGTATGCCCACTAATTTTATAAGCCAGAAAATAGAAAGAGACTTGGGCAAGCAGAGAAGACCCTAAGACCTAGGCACAGCTGCCCCAAAGCAGACCTTGCTGAGCCACAACAGAAGGGTTCTAACTGTAAGCTCTTTATAGGACTGATATTTCCCATCTGCATCACCAAAGTAGGTAAGGAATACCAGCAGCAATAATAGAATGGTGGGAAAGAAATGGAAAGGTTGGGGGATCAAGCCTGTTGTAGGCAAGACTACTCTGATAATCACATATGAGTATATAAACACCAGAGAATAACACACTGAGAAAAAGACCCTCTATTTGTGTCTTTTTAAAATAAACAACAACGAAGAGGCAGCTCCTGCTTTCACAGCTCAAGTTGCATCCTGCATCCACTAGGGTCAATGGGAACTGAGACGTCATTTTTAAAAAAAAAAAAAAAAAACCCAACCCCAACAACAGCAACAACAAAACCTAAAACAACAGAAAGGAAAAACAAGGATACAGGGCAGAACAGAACCCATGATGACTCGTCATCTACAAAGTTTAGCTACCCAGCTACACCTGTAGCAGCCTTACAACTAGCTAGCTTTCTGGGCACTATGAAAGACTCTTCATAGTGAAGAACTAATCAAATTTAGCTTTGATTGAACTAAGAGTCTAACTGACCTGCTAATTTTCAAGCAGGAACCACCTCCAGGGGTTGGCTGATGCAAGGTGCCACCACAGGTGGATTTCTGGTTGCATGGTGAAATCACACATGTTCTGAAGTTCCATGGTGTTTCAAGGCAAGAACAGTGAGTTTGAACATAGTCCACAAAGTGAACCTGAGGTGGATAAAAATGTTGGAAATAAAAATAATCTTTCCCCTACTTGCTGAATGAAACACTACAGCTAGCCTATTCTCTTATAGTTCTGGTAGTAGAATAAAGCACGGGGGAATGATAGGTCAAGGGTTCAAATCTGGGCTGTGTGAAAAGCTGAAGATGTGATTTCTTTAATTTATAAGTTTACTTTTAGAAATAATAATATAGGGTTTCCCTCCTTATGCTGGATTCTCTGATGTCTACATTACTATTCCTTTACTTGATGCAGCCTTGAGCTCATGATTTTTTAATATTCTTTGCTCAGCTTTACACCTCCATTTCTCTGGGAAACTATTAGCTGCCTTTTTAAAATTCATTCAAGGACAGTAGGTTGGTATATTGCTCCCATAAAAGTGTGGCTTCTTGAGTATGATGTGTATTTATTTTGGAAATTAAAACATTAACACTACCATGGGTCTTTTTGGTTTCTTTGGTGGATTCTCTAATGTTTACACACAGTTTCTTTGCCTACAGCATCCTTGAATTCCCAACCTTCCCATTTTTTTCCAGGACTCTATCAGCAGAGCTACCTCAGCAACTGCTGGTCCTCCTGGTCCTCCTTATGTTGGTCATGGAGAGGGGAACTGCATATTGGTCCTATAAAGAGCATCCAAACAGAGTCATAAAAGGGACCTTCTGGTGTGGTTCAGCAGCTCTGCCCAGGGTTCTCAGTTCTATGCCACCCTCTGTCTTCCCAAGTCATCTTCTATCAACTGGTTTATAAAATGAGTGGACATTTGTATACAGATACACCCCACTTTAAATCCAAAATGGATACTCATGCGTGTTACCCAACCTGTCATTTGCAGGTCAGGTATTGCATATTCAATTGGCATACTCATTTTAGCTCTACTTTCAAGTAACGATGTTGGGCATTACAGGTTTGTGTGTTTCAAAGGTTCTGTAATGTTATGCAAAGGGTTAAGTGTTTAAAAAGAGGGTTTTTACAAGCACTCAGCAGGAGAAGCTGTTATCGTACTGCCTATCTTGTATTTTACAGAGCAATTTCTAATCTTGGGGAGGAGGGGAAAAAATCTATTAGAAGTAGAGGACTCAGACACACGAGGAGTATGGATTAGCCATGAGGGTCCACTCAGGAGGGAAGACAGAAAGAGGGGAGGGGAGGGGAGGGGAGGGGGCCTCTTGCAGCACAGTGTCTAGGCCCAGTGCTATAGATCTTACTCAGGATGACAGAGAACGCACTATGAAGAGACAGAAGCAGGACTCTGTCCCAGCCAGGGGTCTGGAGGATCTGGCAATTGAGGAAATTAGGCCCAGTCTGCCTCAACCAGAACTAGGACTGAGCATGTGAGTTATGCAGGAGACTTCATGGGAGAGAGAGTGACTAATAAACAGCAGGGACATAACAACAACTGACCCACCCAAGATTACAAGCATGGGAAAGTAGTTTTTCTTCTATTATTTTCTGTTCTGTCCTACTTGGTAACCTCTCAATTAATTTATTATTAATTATTTTTATTATTAATTATTATTATTATTAGTTTAGATTTGTACCCTGTCATTTTCCCCAAAGGATTCCAGCTTGCCTGTTTGAACTGTCCCACCATAAACAGAAAATGAGTTTTGACTGAACTGAGAGCCTAATTAACCTGCTAATTTTCAAGAAGGGGCCACCTCAAGGTGTTGGCTGACTCAGGGTACCATCACAGGTGGATTTCTGGTCGCATGGTGAAATCACACATGTTCTGAAGTCCCATGGTGTTTCAAAGCAAGAACAGCAAGTTTCAACATAGCCCACAAAGTGAACCTGAGGTGGATTAAAATGCTGGAAATAAAAAAAACAAACCACCACCACCACAAACCTCATTAGGACATAAAATGTTTTCACTCTTCTAAAAACATGGTAGGTGCTCAGCATATTAATAAACCATAAATCTGGCAATGAAAACATAAGATAAATGACGCATGCCCCCCCCACATCCTTGTTGAACGAAAATGCTCATCAGAAAGAAAAAAAGTATTTTGCCCTCTAAAAGATTGGCTTGCTGTTTCTCCATCTAATCATCTCTTCCTTTTATCTCACAAAAAGCTTAATTGTGCTCTACCAAATTTCCATCCCACTATCCACCAGTGATAATGGTAGGGCAGGTTTAAGAATAAATAGCCTCTCATCAGCAAGACCTTGACATTGCTGGTCCATGCTCCAGTGATTTGCTCTAACTCAAGAGTAGGAGGAGTTTCCCCACACAGCAACTATCAAATCAAAACAAATAGTTTATTTATTAGCTTAGCCAATGGCTATCGCTGAAAGCAAACATTCCACAATTAAATATGCTAAAATAATACACAGGTACCAAATCTAAACAAGAATACAGATGAGCCATAAGCAAATCAGTTATAAAAATAAGAATAAATTTAAGTAATTATATCGAGAAGTTAAGAAAGACCATTGACAACTAGCACAGCAAGCACAGCAAAGCACAGAAAAGAATAGCCATGAGTTATAAATTGGATCCCTTCAAGATCAGGGGTTAGTCTTAGTTTATACCATACCATGATCCACATCTACATAACGAAAATTCAAAAAGTCCCCCCTTATAATGAAAGCAGCTTGCAGGAACCCAGCTACAGCACAAGTCAAATTTGAGTCAAGATCTGCCAACATGATTCTCATTAGAGTATAAGTAGACCTCCCTGGGTAGCGTTCCAAAAGGGGGGTTAAGTAATGAGCTCGTGGTTTATCGTAAAGGTGACACTTAATCAGAATATGTTCAACTGATTCTACTGTCAGCTGATCAAATGGGCATAAACGTGATGCATAATCTGTTTTAAATATTCGACCCCCAAGTATCCTAGTGGGCAGGGAATTCAGCCGGGCACATAGAAATAAATATCTAAGCCTAAAAGTCTGCAACTGGGTCAAATAGGTCCCTATAGTCCCCTGCGCAGGGACTATACACAGATAGTCCCGTAAATAAGGGGTCTCCCTTATTCGGGAGACTGCATGCTGCCTTTCTATATCCCTAAACCTCTGCATTAGCTCTACCTTAAATTGGGCTCGTTCCTTAGTTGTTATGTAATCCTTTGAAAACCCCATCTGAGCAAGCTGAAGCTCCATTGCCTTCCTCCAGGGATTTATGAAGGAATCCTTCTCAGTCAACCCCAGCAAGGAATTAGGGGCATACTTCGTTTTTAGCCAAAGGTTCAGAGCTTCCATTTTTGCAGCAGATTCCCAGCTAGCCTGGCCAGTCTCCAATCTGATAGTCCCAGCTGGAATCCCTCATGGCGTTCTAAGTAAAGACTGGAGAAATTTATTTTGGGGACAGTTGAAATCTCTTGGAATAGGAATTGCCCCTAAATCTGCTCCATATAAAAATTTCGATCTTACCTTAGCATCAAAAACTCTCATCGCCCACGCTAGATCAGATTTACCAAAATACCCAAAGAGTCTTGCTATAGCCAAAGGAGCTCCTCCCAGAGCCTATTTGGCAATCTGGTGGTGTCTAGTCCATTTGGTATTTTGTTGGAAGGTGATTCCCAAGTACTTAAATTCCTTAACTTGCTGAATCATCTGTCCATTAATGGACCAGGAATATACTCTCCTCTCCTTGGTGAAAATCAAGACCTTTGATTTGTCATAATTAATTTGCAGTTTGTTTACCCGACAATATTGAGCAAAGATCTCCAGTTGACGTTGGAGCCCCACTCTCATCTGAGACAGTATGGCCAAGTCATCAGCATAAAGAAGACTGCCTATTTGCCTTGATGCTATTTGGGGGGTGGGGGAGGGTAGAATTTAGCTTCCACAAGGCGTAGAACCACATCATTGATATATATGTTAAAGAGGGCTGGGGCCAACAGACAGCCTTGTCTGACCCCCCTGTGTAAATCTATTTTATCAGAAAGATGCCCTTCATTGTCCAATTTAACAGTCATAACAGCCTGCTTATATAGATTTTGTATTAGCAGAAGCAGACGTGGGTCTATTGAGAGAGATCTTAATTTTCCCAAAAGAATTTCTCTAGTGACTGAGTCGAACGCAGAGCGTAGGTCCAGAAAACTACAAACAATCTCCTATTAGCTTTGAGATATTTGCAAGCTAAATGATAGAGTACCACACACTGGTCAATACTAGACCTCCCTTTTTGGAATCCTGCTTGTTCTAGATGAATTATATTGTGAGTAGTAAGCCATGTTGTCAATTTACTCAGCAGAATTTTGGAATATAATTTGCTAACCACACTTAATAAACTAATTGGCTGATAATTGGCTGGGTCTGACCTGGAACCTTTTTTATATATCAGTGACACTACAGCCTCCCCTCAACCCTCGGGGAAAATTCCTGTTTCATTTATCACTCTGAACAGTGCCGCTAAATAGGGTATCCACCAGTTGCCTTTATAAATTCTATTCTTATACAATCCGCCCCTGGGGCCTTATTATTGCGGACAGAATCTACGTCTTCTATGACCTCGAGTCCAGAACTGGTGGCCATGAATAAGGCCATATTCCTAAATCGATTTCCTGCCCTTGAGGATCATGTTCACTGCAAAAAAGACTCTTAAAATGGTTCTCCCAAGATCTAGATGTTATTGGGTAGTTTCCTATATTCCTTTCCCTCTTTAATGAGCCATTTACAATGAGCTAGAATTTCCTTAAATTGTTCGTTTTCCCGGCTTCAAACAGCGCCTGCCAGGTTCTATCCACATACTCCCTTCTTTTGCGCTTTATTAAGGAACGATAATGTTTTTTGAGTTCAAAGTAGTGGTCCGATAATTTCTTAGCCTGAGTCACCCGGTAATTATGGTAGACGGCCAAAAAGGCCTGTCTAGCATGATGACACTCTGCATCAAACCACTTCTGGTTTCTAAAATAGCAGGTGTATGAAGGGCTTGGTTCCCTACTTAAATGCGGAGTCAGGAATTTCACCAGTTTCTCAAACTCACCTATCAACAAATGCCCAGGAATCATGGATAGTTCCTTAGTTCTTATAGTTGTGACAAATTCACTACTCAGAACAACTACCAATTGTTGTTCCAGTTTCTGGTCCCATCTTTTAGGTAAGTATCGGTGTAGAGGATATGGGTACCTTCTGGATATTCTCAGGAGAAACTTTTCTGGCCGAGTCTGCCCTGAGTGCCAAGAACAATATCAAAGGTAGGTGATCACTAAGATGGAGGTCATCTACTTGAAAGTCTGCCATATATGGGAGGGCCTCAGTGTTTAACATAATGTAATTAACTATACTGGAGCCCTGAGGGCCAAGGAAAGTAAATTCACCCGGGTGATCTTTATGCCATGTTCCGTTTAAAATGGTTAGATTTAATGTAGTGACCAAATCTCTGAGCTTGAGCCCTGACTCGTTAATTCCGGAGTCCTGTGATAACCGATTTTTAAAGCCCCAAGAGGAATAACTCGGGCTGGGTAAGTCCGAGGGCAAAAAATCAGTCAAAGCCTCGTCATCTGTCCCCAATCTAGCATTAAAGTTGCCCGTGAGTAAGATCAATGCATCTGGGAAGGTTAGTAGTAGGTCCTCGACATGAGTTTTAAGATTATCCCACAGACTCTTACTAAAGGAGGTTGCATTCACTGGAGGGATATAAATTGAAAGAACTATCAATTAACCAACTCTATATTCAAAACTACTCCATGTGCAATGGGGGGTAGGTTTAGTTCCTTAACACAGGAACTCTCTGATGTTAGTTTTATTTAACTCACTGACAGCAGGAGTGATTTCCCAGTTTGATCAGCAAATTCTCTAATTTACACCTGTGTTACATGAGTAGAGTTACTCCAGTGGAGTTACTCTGGATTTACAGGTGCCTGAAAGAAGAATCTAGTCCATAGTGTCCTAAAACGCCTGCTTTTTCTAAATCGCTAACCTCTAGCACAGCACACACTTAGCTGGTGCCCTTGCTATCCTATGCCAATTAAGCTGTCACACTCTGTTGGCTCTGAGACAGATGATGAGTAGAAGAGCCTGTGGAAGAGGACCTGCATTTTGTACCATCTCAGCCTGCACAGACTCTTTGCCCAGTTTGCTGTTACAAGAGGTGGAGCATTCTGACAAGACAAGGTGAGAAAAACGATTTTTCCCCTCCAAAGTCATTAGAACTGAGAGTGGCAGGGTTGGGCTTGCCTGTGTTAAGAGCTGGTAGGATTAGGCCCCTTGAGTCACACACTTTTTAAAATTCACTTTCAATGTCTCGGTTCTTGGGAATTAGCTTTAATTCACAGTCTCAGTCTATGCATAGTAGTCTCCCCCATATACAGATTTATATACCGTCTCTTCATCAGAATACAGTTTCTCAAGCCAGATAACAGCTTCTGGCTTGTACTCATTCTTTTCGGTATTTCTGGGTCAGGCACAGTCCTCTGCAACCCAGTTAGCTCAGGCAACACCCTCTGAGGGTGCTTTTATACGAGCGAGGCGCAGTCGCATGCCCCTTCGCACAATTTTTAAAATCCCGCAAGGGACGTGATGATGGACGCGATCACGCACATTTAAGGCAATCGTGCGTTGTTTGCCGACCACGAACTAAATACCTCACACATGAGGTATTTAGTATGCGGTTCGCAAACAACGTGCGACTGCCTTGAATGTGCGTGATTGCGTCCATCACCATGTATAATCTCGTCTCACAGGATTTTGAAAAATCGTGTGAGTGGGTTGCGTGACTGCGACCCACTCGTATAAAAGCAGCCTGAGTTTTCACAGCCATTAGATCGAGCCAGGCACCACCCTCTGCCTGGCTAGGCTGCTCCTGCCTCTGACAGTGTCTCTGTTAGCTCTGGCTAACCTTTGTACTCTGGGCTGTCTCCTGCCACGCCCACTCAGGCACTATCCACTGCTTCAGGCAGAGCTTGTAACTAGGGTGGCCAGATATGCAACTTTTAGAGGACATTTATGAGAAATACACATTGCAGGGCTGCTTTGTCTCCAATGCAGCCCTGTAACCTCTATTTCTTGTAAGTGTTCTCTAAAATGTGCATATCTGGCCACCCTACCTGTAGCCCCACTAGTACTGTCACTGTGCTAGTACTAGCGCCTTCTTAAAGGGGCAGCAGCTTACAGGGACACTGCCCTGCCACACTGAGCTACTCCTTATCTGAACCAGATTAAACTAAAAATATATCAATCAATCACTGGATATTGGGAGCAAATTAGTGTAGATACACCATGAAAGAATGTGTGTGACCCATATGCTAATAAACTGACTTTTGTTTTGAGGAAAAAGTACACAAAATGATATACTATTACATATTGCAGTGTGTGGTTGCTAGAGACATAACCATGTAAAAACAGGATGTCTTCAAACTCAGAATGCCTACTTCCCAGATATCCTTTGTGAAACACAGCTCCTTATTTTACAGACAACAGAACTTAAAGCTTTGAGAGAACAAGTTGGGTTCTATTCTGCTTCATGTATCAATTTGCCATTTTCTAATGTTCTAATTACAGAATCTTTTATTGCTGCTGATACTGTATATGACTCAGAGGCAAAATCTTGTTTGATTCTCTGGTCCCTGTTGAAGATTACAGGGCAGAGCAGCTAGAAAATTACCCTTTAAACTCAAAACAGAGAAAATCTAATAAAGAATCCCATAATGCAATTTTACAGGATTACATTTTTTTTATTATAAGTGCACTTTAATATGATCTAAACTGAGATCTACCTGTTCTTATACTAGCATGTCTAGTAGCACAAGTTTGCTGTTAGAAAGAAAAAAAACACCAGTAAATTATTTTCTCAAAAATTTTACATTCTTTTTTGGGTGATATAATATTGCCTTAAGAAATCCAAACTGTTGATTCAAGAATTTCAGATAAGTTTCTAATTAGCTGAACATTCATTTGAACCTTATACCTTCTGAGGTTCTCGCAACCAATAGTTAGTATACAAAATGCATTTAAAAAAACCAAAAAACTAATATGGACTAATATTGAGTTCACTGTAAACACCTTTCTCCGCTTCCTGATAATTTAATCCTTGCCCTAGCAATACTACCTTCTTCCTAAAAAAAATAATGAAGATTTCAGTTACTATCTCAGCATCCCTAAACAAAGCAAAAATAGCACCTTTGTGGTGCAAAAAATCGATCAAGACTCGATTTCAAGAACTCACTTGTACAGTACAACACCACCTAGAACAGGATTATCAGGCCAGCAGTAGACAGACAAAATCCCCCCAAACCCATATAAAGAATACAGCTGTTTAATAGAGAATTGCTTCCATTGTGTCCTGTGACTTAGCAAAAGTGTTTAGAAAGGTGCTCAGTACTGTGTCTACTGATTAGCCATTATCCCATTTCTACAGATGCCTAGTAGGAAATGATATGTACCTTTTAGAAGTCATGTGAAAGATGATTTATAAAATATTAGGGATGGGCGAACAGAACGGAGTTTGGAAATTCGGTTTGGTTCGGTTTGAAATTCAGAAATTCAGTTCGGTTTGAAACTCGAGTTCGGTTCGGAAGTTCGTTCGATCGACCTAACAGACCAAGTTCGGTTGAATTCCGAACTTCCGAACCAAGTTCGGCCATTCAAAACCAGGTTTTTTTGTGTGTGTTGCCACTAGGGATGGGCGAACAGAACGGAGTTCGGAAATTCGGTTCGGTTCAGTTTCAAATTTGAGTTCGGTTCGGAAGTTCGGTTCGGTCGACCGAACAGACCGAGTTCGATCCGAACTCTGAACTTCCGAACCGCGTTCGCCCATCCCTATAAAATATACTGACAAACAGCTGTTTAAGACGTATGCTACCATCCATTTGAAATAAAATGATCTGCTTATAATTAATGTATAGAATTTTGCATAAAGCATACTGCAGCCCAACACATTTCTAAATTGAACACACATACATATATGTAATTGCTTCTTACTAGCATGTGACTAGGAGAGCTAGAATTCCCTTGGGGCAATAAAAACCTTGCAGCCAGAAGGTTTCAGGGTTCACCAGTTGTAATAGTTTGCTGCCAGAGCAATCTCGGTGTGGAAGTTGGAGAGGTTGCTGCCAGAAGGCCTGTGTATCAGTTGAGGGCCTCAGGAATTACTGGTTACTAAGCTGTGGTTTGATTTTATAGACAGGTAAATATAGTGCACTCTGTTTGCTTGTTTCCCTTGTGTGTGTTGATGGGGTTCATTTTTCTTACGCAGCTAAATAGAAGAATTTAGAAGCACAGAATTGTATGGTCGGGAGGGACCTCAATGATCACTAGTTCAGAAATTCCTAACCCTTTCTGGGCTCAGGCACACCCATAATGGAGCAATGCTTTCATCACACTCCCACCCCCACATTTCATACAATGTGCTTACCATGTATCAGGACTTCCTGTATATCTGGCACTTTACAGTGTAACAGAGTACACTGTCATTGAATACTTGCTATTATTTTAAAGCAGACTTTGTACTGCTGCTAAAAGTTACTTGTATGCCCCCCCCCCCCGCACTGAAATCTGAAATAGATATACATGTCCAGGTTTTGAAAACTTCTTCCCCGTATCTAAGATGACAGAATAAAAGCGTTTGCCGTTTTATCCAAAGATTTGGCTCTGTAGCTGAATTTTAAGTCAGGGCCCCATTGCTCAAATCACCCTATAACGCTGTGCAGTTATAATCAGTTTGACAACATGATGGGTCTAAAAAGTAAAGAATTAGTTGGTAAATATAATTTGGTTTGTTTGCAGTAAACAATGGATAAAGGTCAAATGGTATAGAGGTCTGACCATCACTAGAACTAGAACTATTGGTTGTACAGCACCAGGTAAATCGCTAGTGCTATATAAATAATAAAAATAATAAAGAATAAATATATTTAGTGGGGATGGGATGACATTGATGATATTTTTTTGTTGGCTAGACGTGCAGGTTCTATTTCAGGATTACGGCAGCCTAATTTTAATCAAACACATTGAACAGATTTTTTTTAAGGTTTCCACTTAAAGTCCTAAATAGGGGGAAATCCATACAAGGGGAGCACAATCCTTCAGTTTCTAACTGAACATTTGAAGACTATTTTCTCAGTACAATTTAGCTCATTTACTCCTTCCTTGCTATGGTTCTTCGGGGACTCCTCCACAGACATTTAAATTAAAGTCACAGTAGTGAAACCATTAGGGAGAATTAGAAACATATTTTCTAAAATCTGTAATGTCTCAGACATTGATTATCTCTTTAAAATCTGTGAATGCCTAAGCTTGAATTCCATGAGTGCGGCAGGAAAGGGGAAGGTAGAAAAGTATAAAAAAACATATAAGCATTCAAGTTCTGAGAAAAGCAAATGCCAAAATATTGTGCTGAGTTGTTTCCACAGAGTACTAGCACCAATTAAAACAGAACCACTGGTGGCATACTTTCGGAAGTGGATACCGGGAGTTAGATGTGCAATTCTTCATGTCATAATATATTACTAAGTACAGAGAGATCTCACAGTACTCAGTACTTGTGAACGGTGACTACAATCCTGACCCTTCCACTCCAAACTATAACATGTTTGTACCACTTCTAGGATAACCTTTCATAGTTGCTTCTAGAACAATGAATGGGTATCTCTGTTATGCAATCCAACAGAAGCATATTGAGCTTTATGGAACTGTTACGTAAGCATCCAAAGCTGCATTAGAGAGGGGGAAAACAAAACAAAACTAAGCCTGGCACTTTTCAAGAAACCTAAATGAATTAGATGTCAAATTATCAATGAAATTCAATGGGATTTGGAAACCCAACTCTCACTCCTCTAAAGTCTCAATCTATCTGGCAATAGTTACCATTCAGCAAATATTTGAGATACCACCACATCTCTCTTGATTGTGTGTAAATATGAATGAAAACATGTCTTAATTTTATAATCAGTAAGTGATTAATAACATTTGCCAAGATTGGCCATTTTTACACAGATCTCCCCCTGCCCCCGCTCTCGGTGTTCAGGCAGGTGTGCAGCAGGGGGGGCAATGTGTGTAAACGACTAAACGGGCAGTGGTGGGCTTGGGGATGGGTGTCCACTCAGTGTTTACCTATGTGAACACCGAGTGGGATGGGTGGGGGTGCATGCGTGCTCCTGCGCAACACTCACCTCCACCCATCTCCACCCACAGAGCCCTCCGGAAAACAGGAGGCGGCTCCGTGGGTGGAGGTGGGTGGAGATGGGGGGAGGTGGGTGTCAGTGTCCAAACACCCATCCCTCCACCAACCACTGTCCATGTAAAAAGGGCCCTTGATTGTGCCTACCAGACTTTTGTTTCCTTAAAGTGTCTATTTAGGAGGAAATTATTAGGTATTCTTACATGACTACACCATTAATGCCCTCTTAAATCACCTGCATGCCACAACTATGTGGTATCTATTGGCAAATGTTAATTTGTGATAGAACTTAAGATATCTTTAATAAGGACCTCAATGAATTACATAGGTTGGAATGAAAATTCTGCCTTTCTGTAGCACCAAACACAACAAGGTTAACAAACAACAAAATGCACAAACAGTGGAATACAAGCTTAGGACCATCCCACTGGAAGATTAAGTTCTTACTGTCCAATTCAGGCTAAATAGCATTGTGCTGCTTCTAGCAGTTTAAACAAGCTGCTGGCATTTGCAAATTAATCCTTTCATGGTGTTGAAAAAAATAAAATCAGCACAGTGCCAAGTGTTTACTTCTTACTGCATATTAATGTGCAGTCACTGTGAGAAAAGTAACTTTAGAAATGACATTCTGTGGGTCTATTTTAATGTTCTTTCAAGTTGTTCAGTGTGAATGCCTTACCCTTGAACTTTTCATCCAAATAAGTCTCATTATTAGAGCGCGGGAGCACTCTAATAGTTAAGGTGTGTTACACCCTCCATTATAAAGCCCCAACATTCTATTTGCTATAATGTTGGCATGATTAAAGTTAGGATTAAAGGGTGCCTTCTGGTTTACTTTTTGTAAATCTGATTAGTAGTTTTTAAGTTATGACATTTTGAAAATTCAATACCACAGAAATGACATTCTGTGGGTCTGTTTTAACGTTCTTTCTAGTTATTCAGTGCGAATGCCTTACCCTTGAACTTTCAATCCAAATAACTCTCAGTAAGATAATAATAATAATAATAATAATAATAATAATAATAAAGATTCAACAGCCAACAATATAGCTGATGATACATACTCCCCAAATGGAATTCATCTTGGTCTCCCATGAGTGAACCAGCTCTACAGATAACCAAGTTCAAGTTTATTTCTGCTACAATGCAATTGCAATCTAACATGAGGATACGCAAGGACAGACACAATGAGTAGGATGGCCCCATTTACACATAAAGTAGTCCCTTTTCTACTTGATTTATCTACTTCCTCTGTAGTATAGGTGTATACAGAAGGTCTAATGAAGGAAAGAAGAGTAGAGTTCTGCACCAGGGACACATTTTGTTATTTGTTTTCATTTTTCAGTTTTGCTATTTAAATCTTTCATTTTCGTTTTCATAAATATCAAATTTTCGTTATTGTTTTTGCTTTTGTTTTCTATTTCCATTGGTTTCAATGAGAAACACATTTTCAGCTGTACCTTTTTTGTTTTTCATTATATTTGGATGAAACATAGAGGGACTGTACCATAAATGGAAGACATTATGTGTACGAAATTTCAGAACGATTGCGTAAATGAATCAATTTTATAAGCAGTTGAATTATGTAATTTTGCAAAAATCTGCATATACATTCCTAGCTGTAACTTCTTTGTCACAAATCTAATGTAGATGAAACTTGGCAAATTTTTACCCTTCCCTGAGTTGACTATCTATGCCAAATTTCAGAAGAATTGGATAACGGGTCCTGGTGGTATAAGCAATTAACTTATAAATGTATGTCTGACTTAACATATTTATAGTCCAACCAGTGTACATGAAATTTGGCAGGGCTGTATCTCACACCTTCAGGACGATCTCTACCAAATATCAAAAAGATGTGATAAAGGGTCACCATTTTATAAGCCTGCACAGCATATGCAGAGAATGAACCTATGCCAAGAATTCTCTTACGTGTCACTGTGGTATAAGATCAGTTTATTATGTCAATTGGCCAGCAGAAATGTCAACCAAATATCCTCATTCTGTGTAGTGACCACCTCAGATTCTCTCCCCAACTTGTTACTGGGAAGTTGGAAGAATCTGTTTAGGAAAGAGCCAATAAAGATTGTCTTATGTCCTCGGTCACAGTGCTGCAGGATGTGATTGTGATGATAATTGGCCAGCCTGGATGTGTACTGTAAACCATGTCTCCTGATTTCTGGGATGGTATTCCCAAAGTCCAAGTTATGTCCCTTCTATGCCCACCTCAGGGCCGCCCCCTATGCCCACCTCAAATTGGTCCTGTAAAGCTGGAAGCATGCAATAATTGGCCAGTGAATGTGTCTGTTAGTCTGTTGGGTTGCTCCCCATCCTTCCTCCTACAGCCTCCCCCCCCCCCTGCCATGCCAGGTACCTGCCTCTGACTGGTGGCACTGCGTGTGCTGCTATTTACCTGAATGGTCTTCAAGGGGGAACTTCAATTGTTTATTAAATTAGTGACCTTTATCAAATTGTCCTGTGTTTTGGAAGAGATGACAGGGAAGGTGTCGGATACATTCCTGCCATATATCTTGTAAATAGAATGGAATATAAAAATGTCACAGCTGGAAATGCATTACATCAGGACCCTTTATCCAATCATTCTGAAATTTAGCCAGATTGGTAAACTTGTGGAGGGACATACTCTTCCCAGGTTTCATTCAAATTGGATGGAAGATAAAGAAGTTGTACCCAAGAATGTTTATGCAGCTTTTCTTAAAATCCCAACATACAATTGCTTATAAAATCTGTTCCCTTTATCCAATATTTCCAAAATTAGGTACACATAGTGCCCTCCATTGGGGGTACAACCCCCATGCCCCCATGTTTCATCAGAATTGAATAAGAAAAGAAAAGTTGTAGCCAGACGAGACATACAAACAAAAATTTGTTTTTGTTTTTGTTATATTTCATTTTCGTTATTATAATAATGAAAAAAAAAATGAACGTTTTTGTTTTCTTTATCATAATGAAAACAAATTGCACACCCCTATAGAAGGGACTCTGGAGTATAGCACTACAGGTGTTTCAGAGGAGATGCTACCTTGCAGGGCCACCCTGGAGCCACAGAGACCACTGCCCATCTGAAGGTGGAGTGGTGGGATACATGCTCCTTGGGAGCCACGGAGCACCCGCTCATGACCACGCACACAACACTGCCAGGAAATCTGGAGTACTTCGTACGGGGCAAACCAAATAGCTCCATGGCAATGGGCGGCCATGGAGCCCCTACCTGTATGAACTGGGGCAGACAGCCACACCATCAGACTGGTCAACCACACATAGGCACTGTGGATGGGGGACAAGGATGGCCTTTGCAAATCACAAGATCTGGCCAGGAGTGCTGGTGAGCCCAGGTTCTCCAGCACTCATGTCAGGGACATGTCAATTGCAAAGACCAGTCAGGCATGCTTCTCCCTCTCCCATGATCTGTGGAAGAGGGAGTGCATGGCAGAACATCTTCATGCCTGCGGTAACCATACTGGGAGCTGCCCATTAAAATCACTTGCCAAGAAGCACTCCTCCTGAGCGAGTGAACCATGGCAGTACAACTCAGCAGCAACGGACACACACGCCCTTGCTTTAAAAACACCCTAACAGGAGTCCTGGCCTATGTGGAAGTACAAGGGTTAAATCAGTCCTGAATAGAATGTAACCATCCGCAGTTGGGCCTTGTTATCTTGAGCCCAAGGACATGTATGCAGTGTCAGGGTTAGCACCTCAAAAGAGGATCTGTGCTTACCCTTGAAGAGCAGACAAACTGGCTCCAACCAACACCCACCATCCTGATCTAATCACACAACAGCCATTTTCAAACGAGCATGGTTGGGGGCGCAGGTCCGTGTTCACTGACCGGAACAGCCATGTAGCGCCCACTCAGGTGGAGTGCGTGGGGAGGGATTCTAACAGGCAGATCGCTGGGTGGGTACCTTTACAGCTCCCACACACTCTCCCTACCATGAACAATGGGGGAGAGGGAAGTGAACCAGGGCTGGCCTTTGAAATGGACATGTCCTGGCTGAGCTCTAGGGAACCTAGGTTCCCCAGCACTCCCAGCAAGTTCCTGTGTTTTGCAAAGGCTGTTTCAGTGGCTATGAACAGGAGGCCACTCAGCTCACATGGCTGGCTGCCACCATTCATACAGGCTGGGAATGTGTGGGCGGCGGCAGATGATGGGTGGACATGGGTGGTTGCGTTTCGTTTAAAAATGGCCAACTGAATACTCTCCTCCAATATATGTCTAGGGATCAGAACCTCCCCTCAGAGTTGGTAATCAGCTCCGGATGTTTACCAGTCAACAATGAAACCAAACCACTCTGGGTGTTTACTGATCAATAATATGTCATCAAGGATGTGTTGTGTTTGTAACATTTCTCCATGTATCTGTCCATACAATATTTAACCAGATCAAGCCTGATGATTAAATAATCTATTCTGTACTAGAATTTGTATATAAAAGTCTGAGACCCCCCTCCTCAGATCTCTCTCTCCTGTGAGCTATTCTTGGTTTCCAGAGGCCTAGTCCTAGATTTGCGACTGGAGAGTCTGCTCCAATAACAAACTCTCTCATAGATTTGGCATACCTCTTGGCTCTGGTTCAGTGTCTATCTCCATGTGGAGTGGGCTCCGGGTCTGGGCTGCGGATACCTCCAACATCCTTTTAGCAAGGTACCCTGCCAGCTTGTTCAGAATTCAGTGGAACCTTTGATCGTTCTGTATTATTTTCACTCTGTATTTTTATTTATTGCTTTCATAGATTTCAAGCACCTTAAAAATTGTTATATAAAATAACATTTCTGTAGCTATTTGTAAGGCCCCCAGCCTTAAACCCTCTGCCTCCAGGTTACCAGGGCCCTGGCCACTTGGCAGCACCGCCTTACAGGCCTGTTCCCTGTCTAACCACCTCTCCTCCCCATGTCTGCTCCTAGTATGTGTCTGATCCTGCCTTCTCCTTTCTGTATTGTCTCTGGTGCTCCCTCCTAGCTTCCTGGTTGGTTACCAGCCTGTATAAAGGTATGCTGGTGCTACCAGGAAGCTGGGAACTACTCACTCTATACCCTTCCATGCTTCCTGACTCTTAGCTACCAGTGGATTTCTGACTTCCTGGTTGTTACTCCCTGGCCCTTCTGTTGCTCCTTCCTTCTCCTCAAATCCTCTGTCTCCTACTTGCTTTTTTCTCACTCTGGCTCATGGTGCCCAGTTCCCTAAGTTCATTCCTCTGACTAGGCTCGGTGCCTAGTCCCCTGGTTCTGTGTTCTGACCCCTAGTCCCATTCTTCCTCTGGTCCCTTGCTCTCCAGTCTCCTAGCTCCCTTGCTCCTTTGCCCTTGCTCTCTAGCTTCCTTGTTCCCTTGCCGCTTGACCACTCCTTCCTCCCAGGCTCTTGCACCTTCTAGCTCTCACACCTTGACACACACACCCCATCCATTGTTCTCCGGCTCACCTAGTTCTCCCTTGTTCCCTTCCTCTATGGTTCCTAAACTCCCTGGCTTTCTTGATTTCAGTTACCTCATTCCCCAATTCCTTAATCAGGCTCCTTGTTTTCCCCAGTTTTTTGTGTTCCTCTTATATTACTCCAACTCCCCTTCCCCCCTGGACCTCAATGATGAGCCTTACTATCCCTGAGATTGGAGAACCAGTTCCTCAATGATGAGCCTTACTCTCTCTGAGAGATGGTTGAGAGGTCTCCTCTTCTCCCACTCCTAGTTTGCCTTTCTGATTCCCAGGCCTGTCCCCTGCTCCCTCTAGGGAAGGTTATTGAATGGGCGGTGGCGATCCAGCTCCAGGCGCATCTAGATACAGGTTTCCTGGACCCTTTTCAATCTTGGTTCCTCCCCGGCTACGGCACTGAGACGGCATTGGTGGCCTTGGTCGACGATCTCCGCCGGGAAATGGATGAAGGATGTTCAACATTTCTCATCCTGCTAGATCTCTCAGCCGCTTTTGACACCATGGACCATGGGCTGCTGTTGAGATGGTTGCATGACCTGGGGTGTATGGATGGGACTGTTCTTGAATGGTTCCGTTCATTCCTCTCGGGGAAAAGCCAGTGGGTGGTGTTGGGGAATAAGACATCTTGCCCCCGTGCTTTATCTTGCGGCGTTCCGCAGGGATCAATACTGTCTCCATTAATATTTAATGTATATATGCAGCCCTTGGGGGAGGTCGTGAGAGGGTTCAGGGTGCAATGTCACCAATATGCTGATGATACTCAGCTGTACCTCTCTTTTTCAACTGACCCAGACCCTGCCGTCTCAGTGCTATCCCAGTGTTTGGAGGCCGTGGTGGAGTGGATGTGGCAGAGCAGACTGAAGCTCAACCCCGACAAGACAGAGACGATGTTGGTGGGGAGAGCGAGGGAGGTGTTGGCCCCCCCCAATTGGGGGGGTTTGCCCTCCTATAGCTCAGCAGGTCCGGAGTCTGGGGGTGATATTGGATGCGGATCTCCACCTGGAGCGGCAGGTGGAGGCAGTCGCCAAGGCTGCCTTCTGCCAGTTGCATCTGGTGTGGCGACTGCATCAGTACGTCTCCGGCCTGGACCTGGCCTCCCTCATCCATGCCTTCGTCACCTCGAGGCTGGACTACTGCAACGCGCTCTACGTGAGGCTTCCCTTGTTCCTAGTTCGGAGGCTGCAGCTAGTGCAGAATGCGGTGGCCCGGCTCCTTTCAGGGACGGGTCGTCGGGAGCACATAACACCTGTGCTCCGGACTCTGCGCTGGTTGCCAATAGCGTGCCAAGCCAGGTTCAAGGTTTTGGTGTTGATCTATAAGGCCCTTCATGGTCTGGGCCCCTCGTACCTCAGGAACCGCCTCGCCCTCCATGCCCCAGAGCGGCTCCTTCGGTCTGCCGGGGGTGCCTTCTTGGAGCTTCCCCGCATTAAGCGGGGGGCCACAATGGAGTGGGCATTCTCGGTAGCTGTGCCGTGCCTTTGGAACTCCCTCCCGGAGGAAGTTCACCTGGCCCCAAGCCTTTTGACATTTTGGCGAAGTTGTAAAACCTGGCTGTTCGCCCAGGCCTTGGGGGAGGGGGGGAGGGGGGTTAGTGGGGTTTTCATCTCCCCTTACCCTTATTTATTGTTTTATTATGATGCCCAGTTCTGTTTTAAGGGTAGTATTTTTGAATGTTTTAATTGTTTTTAAATGATTTTATATTTGTTTGTTTTTTTGGTTTGTAAGCCGCCCCGAGCTGTTTTAGGAGGGGCGGGGTAGAAATTTGATAAATAAATAAATAATTAAATAAACTTTTCTGATAGCTCTTTCTGGGCTCTGACCCTTGCCCTGTGACACTATTCATCTCAAATTTCTTTAACAAGGCTTCACTTACATCTCTTTTTAAGTAAATAGCACTATCAGTTATAGAAGGGCAAAGGAATGCATGAAGAAAATCAATGAAAAAATCTCTGGGGCCTAAACACTGTCACCAGCTGTAATCACTAGACACCCATAGTAAATAAGGAGAACAGTGCACTCTTGCTATTGTACCCTAGTTATAGTCAATCTAGCTAGTTCTTGTCTCATTAAAGTAAAGTACAGTAATGTGTGACTGTCCTTTCGCGATTATAAGCACTTAATTATAATGAACAAAAGGCTTAGATTCCAAGAGGTCTGTTATAGCAAAGGTGCACTATATTAAAATCACTTGTAAATAAGTCAAATGTGATCCTATTCCTGGGAACAAAACAGTCCTGAATGTCCTGGATATGTCATCATTAGCTAGTAACCACTGACAAAGGAGAGGACTCCCTAGGAACTGAATGAGTCAATGCAACTGCAAAGCCCAAGAGAATAGCCATGGACCAGCAGTTTCCAAGGTAGGTTTATGTGGCACAAAACTCACATGCTACACTGAAAAAGCACACGTAACAATAAAACCATGAATGATGCCAAACCAGAGACCTCTTCCCAGGGAGTACTATTTGTAGGTTAGATTTATAAATTAATATTCCAGGTTAGTTATAAATACACATATACATAAATAGAATAAATGCACAGAAAACTCAATGAATGCTACATAGAAATGCGCATAGCAGTTTATAAATCAAAACAAAAAACCTAACGGTTCCAAAAAATGTTAAAGTCAGGATCATTTCTACTAAACTATATCTAGGGAAAAAAAGTAAATAAAAAACATTGATAAACTATGTAAATGCAGAGTATAAGTGCCAAAAAGCATGAAAATTACTGAAACTTATGTCTCTAAATTCCATAACATCAAAATTACTATACTGTAGGTAATTAATTAATTAATTATTTAACTATTCAAAGTCACCAACTCATGGCATCACCACCAAAAAGAATACACCACCTTAACTCTGTCCTTTTACACAAGATGATGAAATAAATGAAGGTTTGAGCGTGAACCCTGAAATTGATATTTAAAATTATATATATATATATGACTTCTAATTTTTTTTAATCTACTTGTATAATTAGAACTTCTAATATGGGCGTAAAAAATATGTGCATAAAAGGACAGAATTAAGGTGATGTATTATTTTCCTTTCCCCCCACCCCTCCACTGCTGTCCCAGCTCAGCAGCTGGCTCATTCCCCTTCCCTGAGCCCGGCAGCCAGCTCCATAGGCTCCCTGTCACATCACCGCTGACATGACAATTGGAGAAAGAAGCAGAAGAGAAGTTAGATCATTTAAGCTGTGTGTTTCCACACAGCTACTGCACATGTGCAAATAATTAATTTTTAAAACATTAATAACTCTCTTTAGAGTTGCCAGAACAATATCAGCCCACACCAGCACTTGCTGGACATTTCAGGCTACATGCCTGAGAATCTGTGGGGCACAACTCACAAAAGTGAGAAAGATATCAATTGCTAGGAATGCGCACAGTAACGCTTTCATTTTCATTATTCATTTTGTTTTCATTATTAAAGTGCCATTTGTTTTTGTTATATTTCGTTAGTCTTTGTTTTGTTTTCATTTTTACTTTCGGTTTTGATTTTCATTGGTTTAAATGGAAAACACATTTTTGTCTGTAACTTTTTTATTTTTCATCCCATTTTGATTGAGCTTGGGATGATTGCACCCCCAAAAGAGGGCATTGTGTGTGCCAAATTTCAGAATTGGTAAAGGGATCCTATCTTATAAGCAGTTGAAATTTATTTTACAAAATTCTGTGTACACATTCCTGGCTGTAACGTCTTTGTCTCCTATCCCATTTAGATGAAATATGGCAAGAGTATACCTCCTTTCCAAGGGCACTACCCCTGCAAAATTTCAGAAGGATTGGATAAAGGGTCCCGATGTTATAAGTGATTTACCTTTAAATGCATTTCTGGCTGTAACATCCTTGTATTCCAGTCAGCTTACATGGCTCCTTTAGGAGCATCTCTGCCAGACATCAGAATTATCTGATA
Organism: Sphenodon punctatus; assembly: GCA_003113815.1. Taxonomy (NCBI): domain Eukaryota; kingdom Metazoa; phylum Chordata; class Lepidosauria; order Sphenodontia; family Sphenodontidae; genus Sphenodon; species Sphenodon punctatus. Next base: position 3,315,636 of record QEPC01014420.1, on the reverse strand, counting down.
AAGGGTCCAAAATTATAAGCCTGCACAGCGTCTGGAGAGTATGAGCCTGTGCCAGGGATTCTCTTATGTTTATCACTTTGGTACAAAATGTGTTTGTGATGCCAATTGGCCAGCAGAAATGTCATCCATATTGTAGACTGCTGAATTGGAGATTTTATTTCTGGGCCTAAAACACTGCCTGAAATATGTAGGACAAAGGGAACTCATAGCAAAAGTGAAGTAGATGAAAATTCCTAAGCATGGCAAAAAACAATATTGTGAAGCTAGACTTTTGAGTTAAGGACTGAGGCCCACTGTCCTCATGGTGCCGTCTTTACACAGTATTAGATCTGGTCTGAAGTTCAAGAAACATCTTTTAATTAGAAATATTGTTTATAAAATTAACTACATCAAACCTTACTTATGGAATGTGCTAGAATGTAAAAGAGTATATAAAGCAACTCTTAATGGAGTTCTGCATTCTTCAGCTGCTGGTGGTACTTTTTATCAGAAGATGAACTAACCCATTTTGCAAGAGGTTCTTAAATTTCTATTACTTTCTGTGATTCTCTTTTATGGTATTACTTTTCATTGTATTTCTTCATTTATACTTTATATGTATTTTCTATATATTTTGTCTCTCTTTATTATTGAGATATATTTGTATTCTTTCTTATTGTAGACTCAATATATGTATTTTACTGAGATTAAGGCCCTTTTCGCATTGACACAGTGTGTGAGGGGATAGGTGTGTGCCGGTAGTGGGTGGAGGTGGGTGTGCTCCCTTTCCCATGGGTGCACACCCACCTCCACCCATCAAGCCTCCTCCATTTTTTCTGATGGCTCCATGGATGGAGATGGGTGGAGATGGATGTGCGTCGGGAGCACATACCCACCTCCACCCATTGCCCATGGTGTTTTCATGGGCAGACACCCATCCCCCCACTCTCCGCTGTGCCATGCACACGGATGTACCACCACCACCACAAACCCATCTGCACACCCGGCGGGGGGAGGGGCTACCTGTGCAAAAACGGCCTTCATTTGGATCCAGATTTAATATTTAAACTTCATCTTAATGTAACTTGTATTCAGTTCTAACTTCTTTAGTAAAGTAAGATAGAGGTAACTGGTCTCTTTGTTCATTGGGGAAAAGGTTTCTTTTCCTTTTTAGTAATAGCAGCTCAGTAGGAACCAAAGCCAGTTCCTACTTCTGAGTCCTTATCATTCCCTGGGACCACAACTTTAGTTTACAATATATCGTTCTGTGCTGTGACCACCACAACCCCTCTCGCTCACTTGTTACTGAGAACTTGGGAGCATCTGCTTAGGAAAGAGCCAATAAGGGATTCTTTTATGTTCTCTGTCACAGTGCAGCATGATGTGATTGTGATGACAACTGGCCAGCCTGGATGTGTGAACCATGTCTCCTGATTGCTGGGATGCTTCTTGCTGCCCTCTGCCTTGCTGCCTAAAGTCCCAGTTATGTCCCTTCTATGCCTGCCTCAAAGCCACCCAGGATTGGTCCTGGAAAGGAAGCATGCAGTAAGAGACGCAATCGCATCTCTGTCCCAGCCAGGGTGTCATTGAAATGTCAAGCCAATTGGCCAGAGGGTATATCTATCATTTCTGCAATTTGGCACAGGCTTCAGGTGTGATGGGGTGTCCATCAACCTGCATAAAACACCCCAGGAGGGGACAAGAGGATGTTGGGCAGCACCCCTGGTACATGGGTATTGGATTTATATAGCTAGCAGAACTCTTGTAGTGAGCTCTAGCACATGCTCGCACACACACATACACACACAAACACACACAAAGCCTGCAGCAAAGTATGAGAAAAAAATCTGACTAAAGCCAGAACTAACCACATACAAAGAGCAGGCCCAAACAACAGCAGCATATATCTATCCTCAATGCCCACCTTGAAGCCACCAATTGGTCCTCTTGTAAAGGTGAAAGCATGTAGTAATTGGCCAGTGAATGTATTTGTCAGCCTTTTGGGCTGCTCCCCCTCCTTTCTACAGCCTCCTGCCCCCTCTCATGCCTGTCTCTGAATGACACTGCATGTGCAATTTAGCTGACTAATGAAAGTCTTCAAGAGGGAAACTTCAGTAGTTTTAAAAATTTGGATCCTTTATAAAAACTTTCTACAGTTTGGCAGAGATGACCCTGAATGTCTGAGATACAATCTTGCCAAATTTCATGTAAAATGAATGGAATACAAAGACGTTACAGCCAGAAATGCATTACAAGCAAATTGTTTATAACATAATAATGCCAATCCTTTTGAAATTTGGCAGAGATAGTAATAGTGGGGAGAGGCACAATCTTGCCAAGTTTCATCCAAATCAGATGGGAGACAAAGTCATTACAGTTAGGAATGTGTCTGCAGATTTTTGTAAAATAACAAAATTCAACCGCTTATAAAATCAGGTCCCTTTACCCAATCTTTCTGAACTACAGCATACACAATGCCCTCCATTAGGGGTACAATCCTACCACATTTTATCAACATCAGATGAAAGATAAAAATGCTACAGCCAAAAAAGTGTTTTTCAGATTTTTCCTATTAATTCATAATGAATTTTTTTTCATTTGTTTTTCGTTATTATGTTCTTTCATTTTTGTTATTCAATAATGAAAATGAAAAATCCCTATTTCATTTTCGTTATTATAATAACAAAAACAAAATGCACATCCCTATCAATCGCAACAGATCCTCGGGACATCTGCAAATTGACCACTCCCAACTGACTTTTAAATCATTATAAAGTTTTATCGCCATAATGGATCTGCTTCAAATTTTGCATATATGACCCTCTCACCAAATAGAACACTCAATTAATTTTTCAAAAAGAAAGCTGAAGCCATCTCTTCAAAAAAAAAAGTCTCTTAATGGAAAGTGGTCCTGCCTTTAACTTTCTAGCTGTGACCATGGCTAGAAAATTCATGTCCATAGAATATGACAGCTTTGTAAATTTTTACATGTATTTAAGTATTCTTAAATATTACTTTATTTGCAGTTGTTTTTATTTACATAGATGGGTTAATTGCCTAGCTCCTAGTAGCTATTTCTTTCAGTGTTGTCCCAGTTCCAATTCTAGCATTCTGTAGAGAAAAAACTCTTCCCTCCCCAAGCTGCTGAATTAACATGGCATACGTGGCCGCATGACTCTGTCAGTAGCGACATAATACATCAAAAGTGGAATGGGTGTCCTTGCTGCAAGGAAGTCTATTTTTAACCACAAATGACTCATCAACTAACTACTTGAATCTCCCAAAAGCTACAATTTGTCATGCTGTCAGGAGAAAGTGTGTGTGTGTGTGTGTGTGTGTGTGTGTGTGTGTGAACAAAGGAAAAGGAAAAGAAAAAGAGTTCATGTTTTCTATTCATGTTGCAGCTCATAAAGCTGAGAATGGGTCTCTGATTGCCTGTATTACACCACACCAAACGTGGTGATCCATCCAAGCCACTGTGCTCTGATAATGGTTTGTGGTATAATGTTGCTTTGTAAGTAGCACCAAATCTTTTAAGCACTGATTTGAATTGTGTCTCATAGTTTACATTAAACAGATTTTATAATCTTGTTCAGTGGTAAAGAAGAATGTTGCTAATTCATTGTGCATAACTAATCTGACCACAGAGGAAAAGAACAAGGGAGGCTATGTTTGCCAATGTGCTGTCAGATACTTTGAGACCGAAATACAGGTTTTGATTTTAAAAAAACAACGAGCCTGAGGAAGGTGGGGTTCCAAACTCATATGAATAGAATTGCTTGAGAGTTCGTTAAGCAGATTTTTTTTTAAAAAAAAAAATGTATACACTCCCTGCAGTGACAGAAACTAGGGGTGCAACAGGTAGCATATTTGCTACCTGTGGGTAATACCTGCCTTTTGGGGCAACCCCAGTGCACACACCCAGTGGGTTTACCCAGCCCTTACCAGGTGCCCCCAAATGCAGGTCTTTCCAGGATCCCCAGGGAAGGTCCTGCCCCCGTGTGCTCCTCTAACTGATTCACCCGCCCAGCTCCTGCTCCTGTTGTTCCAGCAGCTCAGCTGGGCTGGGCAAGGCAGTGCACCACAGTCCTCATAGTGGAGGTGTGCATGGGGCGCAGATGGACCAGTGAGTCAGCCCAGGGAATGCCCAGGGCCAGAAGCTTCCCAGAGTACTCCCTGGGCTGATTCACCTGCCTGGCTGCACCACTGCTCCCAGTGCTCCTCCAGTCACTACTCCCATTGCTCCTCCCAGCCCAGCCTACAGCTCAGCTGAACCAGGCAATGCATCACAGTCCCCCCAGTGAGGGTGTGCATAAGACTGGAGGTGCAGTGATGCAGCCGGGTGGGTGAGTCAGCCTCTGGAGAGCACACTGGGGCAGGAGCTTACAGGACACTCGCTGGGCTGATTCACCTGCCTGTAGGGAAGTTCGGAGTTCGGACCGAACTCGACCAGTTCGGTCGACCAAACTGAACTTCTGAACTGAACTCGATTTTCGAACCGAACCGAACTGAATTTCCAAACTCGGTTCTGTTCGCCCATCCCTATAAGATAATATTACATTTAGTTCAATGGGGTTTGAATTTCTGAACTCTGTTCGGAAGTTCAGAGTTCAGTCGACTGAACTCAAATAGTTCGGTCGACCGAACTGAACTTCTGGACTGAACTCGGTTTTCGAACCGAACCGAATTTCCGAACTCGGTTCTGTTTGCCCATCCCTACCTGCCTGGCTGTGCTGCTGCTCTCACTGCTCCTCCAACCCGCACACACCCTTGCTATGGGGACAGTGGTGCGCTGCCTAGTTCAGCTGAGCAGCAGCACAGCTGGGCGGGTGAGTCAGCCCAGAGAGCTCTTTGGTAGCCTGCTGGGTTGCGTCTGGTCACCAATTGGTGCCCAAACATGATCGGGTTGATTTAAGGCAACCCAAATTTGACACGGTGCCCTTTTTTCTGGGTACCCTCTTTCATCTCTACTAGAAACACAAACACAAACAGCACTCTGCTAGTGCATGAGAACCAAAATTGACTATGAACAGAAAATTATATAGGGCAGTAATTGTATGAACTGAATTAACGAACAAAAAAAGGCATCAGAAGTCCAAGTTCATCCTGAGCCATGTGACCCATCTGGCTGACAGGGTTTAGAGATGCCAGTTTCTGTGGCAACCCAATGGATAAGATACCTATTCACAGTTGGGTGGACCACAGGCAGCTGACCAGTGTGAGACCAAGCGGGATATGAACCCACAACCTTCGGGAACATAGCTGCCAGGTGCCTTAGTCACCACACTTTGGAAGCAGCAAAAAAAGTGGGGGAGGAGCACACCCCAAATTAGCTCTCCTTCCAATGAGAACAAATGGGCAAATTCTATGGAAAATCACTTTGAAATCCTGGGTGGAGATCTTTATTAAAGCTAGTCAGGAAAGAGACTCTTTCCCATTATATCAGCACCCAGCTGCCAATCTTATATCCCTGCAGGAAATATCTGATCTGTTTCCATGTACCTCTCCTTCCTTCTCCAACTTTCCTCCTTATCTTCTAAACTCCTTATCTCCCAGCTCCCCCCATGGAGCAACATTTCTCCACCTCCCCATATCCCAGCCCTCACCAATCCTATTCCCCACTCCTGCCACCACACCCTCTCCCCAAACCTAATCCCCACCCCGTCTTCCCACATCTCAGCTGTCTTTCTCTTGTACCCCATGGGACTGCCACTCTTCCATTCAGAAAGCACCATTAATCCACGATCTCTTCCTCTCCCATTCCCTCTAGCTCCTTGCTCTTACAGAAACTTGGATTCCCCCCTGTAACACAGCCACACCTGCTGCCCTCTTCCTTGGTGGCCTCACCTTAACCCACTCGCCATGCTCTGAAGGCTCCGGTGGTGGTGTTGGCCTGCTCCTTGCCAAATCTTGTCAGTTCCAACCCCTCAGCATGCCTCCCTCTTACTCTCTCTCTTCTTTGAGGCCCATTGCGTTCACCTCTACTCCTCCCTCCACCTCCATGTTGCTGTCATATACTGCTTCCCAGGCTCCCACTCCTCTTTTCTCTCTGATTTTGATGCTTGGCTTTCTTTCTTCCTTTCTGATGACAATATTCCCACCATCATTCTTGGGGACTTTAATATCCATGTGGATGCCCCCTCTGATCCTGCCACTTCCTCTCGCTTTTGACCTTCACCAGTGGACTGACTGCTTGACGCATCAAGACAGCCACTCCCTCAACCAGTCTTATCAAAGAACTGTTCTGAGACCGCTCCTTTCATGTCCTTCCTGTCTCTGACCATCATCTTGCTTCATTCTGTCTCTCCCACTTGTCCCCTCCCCCTACCTCTCTCACTTTCTGTGACCTTCAATTAGGGATGGGCGAACAGCTCGCGGCTCGGGTTCGGCCGTTCGGTTCGGCTGCGTTCGGTTCGGCCGTTCGATTTGACCGTTCAGTTAGTTCGCCGGGTTCAGGTTCGGCTGTTCGGTTCGGCCATTCGGGAAATGTTGTTATGGCTAGTTTTGTTGTTTTTTATATGGTTTTTTGGTTTTTTATTGGGTTTTATATAGTTTTCTTTTGTTTTTTATTTGTTTTTTTTTGTTTTTATATGGTTTTTTTTTATTTTTTTAATCTAATATTATATATATCTATCTACACTAAATCTAACGCTATTAACTATTCTAAATGCTATGAACTAAATGGATCATCTAATAAGTACACAGGCCTACTCCTACAAACACTAAAACTAAATCACTAACGCTATATCTATCACTAAGCTAGCTCCTACAACTACTATCCCTAACCTCTCTTTCTCTCTATCTCTCTCTATATGGGATGGGGGGTGGGGGTGGGAATCACAAACACAAGGTTTCAGTTTAAGGTTTAAGTTTCATTTCAGTATAAAACTGAAATGAAACTTAAAGCAATCTAATAATCCTACTCAACGCCTGCTGTTCAGGAACAGTGACTAGCTCAG
>QEPC01014420.1:3269681-3292418 GCA_003113815.1 Sphenodon punctatus | reverse complement strand
GGTACAAAACTGAAATGAAACCTAAATCAATCTAATAATCCTACTCTAAATGAAAAAACAGGGGAAGGGAAGGGAATCAGGGATGGAATATATGGGAGAGGGAAAGGATTCAATGGAGAGAGGAAGGAAGACTGAACACAGGGAACACAACACAGGGAGGGGTAAAAACAAAAAATAACCACTAAATCTATCTAAGCTAAGTTAAATAAATGAATGAGAATATGGGGGTAGATGGGCTGGATGGGTGAAATGGAGAAGGATGGCAATGGATTGTGGAGCTGGGAAATGCTGGGAGAGGGAGCCTTCTGAAACGCCTGCTGTTCAGGAACAGTGACTAGCTCAGAAGGTGTTGGGAAGGGGGGAGGCAGACAGTTCTGTTTCTTGCTGCACCCGCCTCACCGCAAGCCCCATTGGCTCCATGCAGCATAGCCCGTGGCCAATCGCAGACTGCGAAGCCAGTGGTCTGAGGCAAAAAGGGATGGTGATTTGGCAGGCTGGCTGCTACTCCAAGCCTCCAAGCTGGGGGGGCGGATCACATTCAACACGCAAACAGAGATGGTCCGGGCAGGACTCCGTTTGCATGCTGAATGTGATTCCCCCCCATGATTCACAGGGGTGAACATCTGGCGGGGAGCATCCGTTCCCCCCAACAGATGTTACGAGACCACGATCACCATGTGGGAATTACCCAGGGTTGAGCGTGATCTTGTAACGTCTGAAAATACCCTTTGTCCCTCCTGATGTTCACCTCTCTCTCGTCTCCCCCTTCCTTGTCTCAACTCTTTTAGATTGTAAGCCCTTTGGGTTAGGGACCTGTCTATAACTACAGTGCCAGGTACACCGCTGCTGTAATAATAATAATATAATAATAATAATTCTTTTCTTTTCACCATTTTTTAAGGTTCGACATTTGTTGGAGTTAGTTTTTTCTCACAGTGCAATCCCCAAAATTCAATTCTGGTTATTTTGGGACAGAAACTGAAATTGTCGTTTCCCATGCACAGACAATCAATTTTCATTTCAGTCTAAGACCCTTTTCAAATGGGCCAGCAGATGGATGGAGGCCACGGTGGGTGTGCGGCATGTGTACGATCCATCACACAGATGCACCCCCATCTCCACCCATTTCCACCCACAGAAGCACCTCCGTTTTCTTCAATGCCTCCGTGCATGGGGGATCGGTGGAGGTGGGTGGAGCGCGGGAGTGTGCACGCATCCACCCGCACCAGTGATCACACGGACGCCCACCCAGTTTCCCATGGGGGTGGGTGTCTCATGTGAAAAGGGCCTAAGCTGAAAAGGTTTGGCTATTTTCTTCCTACAAAAATGAGGGGTTTCTGCAAAATTTATTGACAAAGCTTATTTTTAATATAATTTCAATGTTACTTATCCTGTGTTATCAATAAGATGGGTAAGGAACTATTATGGTAACAATGTGATTGCAGTTTGCCTGCTATTTACATAGTGTTACTTTGAAGATTTGTAATATGCATCAAGATCCCCAAAGCCCTGCTCCTCACCACTGGCTCACTAGGCTGGATGCTGGTGGTGGGCAGGTCGGCCTCCTGTCTGGGATCTTTCCTGCCTCATGCCTGAGAGCATTTCATGCAAGATCAGGTGGTCTGACACATGCTGCCACTACAAATTCCCTGATCCTACCTACTAAGCCGTGGATGGTCAGGCAAGACTTGTGCTGACAGGTTTTGTTTTTGTTTTTTATCAATCAATCTTTTATTTAGGGGTGGCTTTCACCAATACCCAAAAATACCACAATAACAATAAAATAAGTACTGACCATTGGCTCGATGTGGTCAAACACATCAAGCAGGTTAGTGCTACCAAAGGGCAAAGAAGGATGTAAAAGTGTGGATGAAAAAATCAATTAAAAATTAGCACTGGCTTGTGTCTAGACCTGTGCTGTTGCTAATGTGGAACAGCATGAACATCTTTCCTCTTGTTAGCCACCTGAACAGGAACTGGGCATAATCCCTGTCATAAGAAAGACCAGTGGAGTCTATGAAGAGTGAACATCCTCTTCATAGGATGTTATTAAGTAGAGAAGACCACAGTACAAAGCACCTTCTCACCATATCACACCACACCCATCAAACTTTAACATGTATCTACCTATTATTTACCTCGGGTAAATCAATCCTCTCAAAGAGTAGAGAAGGGAATTCATCAGCAGTTGGTACAAACCTGCATAGAATAAAATGCCTTGAAGGAGACATTGGGTGTTTTTAAACGAGAGTGGTGAGAGAGGGGGTCCATGGTCAGTGCGTGGGGTGGCAGAGGGCCACCCACAAACAGGAAGTGCGTGGGGAGGGCTTCACACAGGTAGTTCCTGGCATGGCTGGTGTATTGGCACCTCTTCTTTTTAATATCTATGTTTCAGATTTGGTCGAATGTATTAGAATGGCTGATACACACCCACCGAAAGTAGGGAAGGTGCAGGTTAATTTATTGCAGTTCGCCGACGATCTAATCCTACTATTGCAAACAGAGGGGGGGTCTGCGTAGGGCCATAAGTAAGTTTCAACAATATTGCGAACTAAATGGGTTAGAAATTAACCTAGGGAAATCAAAATTAATGACAGTGGGTAAAAGGATGAACCTGCGAAAATGGAAAACAGAAGTGGGAGAAATTGAGATTGTAAAAGAATTTAAATATCTAGGAGTTATGTTTAGTAGCAGGGGAACTTGGAATTCTCATATACAGGTTAGAGCTCAGAAGGCGCAGTGTGTAGCCCAGGCATTAAACAAGGCAATAAGTATATCAACTGGGGTCACTATTTCGGAATTTTTGAAGGTTTATAACTCCAAAGTTCCCCCAATAGCGGTGTTTGGTTTAGAAGTAATAGCCAATTCTAATGTGATAGTTTTAGAGAGGGTGCAAAATCTATTCCTCAGGCGATTGTTAAAGGTAGGACCTGGTACTCCAGGGGCAGTCTTGAGAGCGGAGTTGAGGGTTAACTCTATAGCCATGTTAGCTAGGGCAAATTATGTTAGATATTGGTTAAGGCTTATGACCCATGAAGAGGAAGATCTTTCCCTAATATGATTGAGAGAGGAACTTGAAAATACAGGGCAGAGAGAGTACCCATGGCTGAGATATTTGGGGGGGATTCTCGGATCATGTGGATTCTTTTTGCCTATTTTATAGGGAAGAGTGTGTCGGCCATAAGATATGAAATTTGTGCTAGAATGAGGGACATGGTGCAACGAGAGGATCTTGGGGTAGTAGCAGAGTGGAAGGTAGCCCCAAAGTTGGGGCTGTTTAAAAGGGAATTTGGGTTGGAGCCATATTTGGATATTATGATCAATGGTAAAATCCGCAGAGGATACACTCTGCTACGTTTCCAACTTATACAACTGGCAGTGACAGAGGGCAGGTATAAAAGGGTTCCATATTCATCAAGATGATGCCCTTGTAGTCTGAAGGAGGTCGAAACAACTGAGCACCTTCTGCTGCGTTGCCCATACTATGGGGAATTGAGGACAGTCTGGCTGGTTCCCCTATTAAAGAAGGGAATGGATATAACCAACGAAGGTTGCTATCTGTACCTGTTGGGATTACGAGGGAGGGAGGAAATGAAGGCTATCGCAATCTATGTACTGTTGGCTGGGAAAAGGAGATTAGCTATCCATACAAAATTAAAGAGGATTGGCTCCATACAGGAAAATATTTCCACAGGCTGAGGTTGCCAATTCTGTTGGCTCAATGGAGAGGCAATAAGGAAAATAGTTAGATACCTGATAAGGGCCGGAATAGTTAGGGAAGTATATGGTATCATAAGTGGAAGGTAGTTGCCAGGGTATCATGGCTACAGTAAGATATGAAATTAGTTGGGGAGGTTGGTTAGGGGATTAGTACTGGTAGTAGGACCCTGGGAATGGTTAGTTGCTCAACTACCAATTGGGGACGTACTTGCAGTACTGTAATACCTGTCGAATAGTGAATTGTAGGAAAGTATTGATTAAGAGTATGGTAATATGCTAAGTAAGGGATAGGAACCTTGATAAGTAGTGCTGGAATTATATACAAGTATATGTATGATTGAGGCCACGGCAATGTGATAAAAGAAGTTATGGGGGACCCGGTAAATGATAATTGTTACTGTGTATGTTGTATACAGCCAATTGTGTATTGGTTATTGTATACAGTTTTAATTGTATATGTATGTGGTTTTTTTGGCCATGGCGGAAGCCAGTGCCTGATAAATAAATAAATGGAAATGGAATGGAATGGAATGAATGGCATGGCTGCCCCATCCACGAAGGCTGTCACCCTGGTCTGCACGGGACACTGGATTTTTGGAAGGTGCTCTGTGCAGGTACTGGGTGGCCAAGTGCATGGGACACAGGAGCGCGCCTCCCCATGAACCAACTCAAAACGAGCAGCTGGATGCATGGATGGTGGGGGGCCATGCATGGACGTTTCTCATTTTAAAACCCCAGTGACATACGCATGAGTGGCAGCCCTATTATGGAGCTGCTTTGGTTTCTAGTTGTTATCTGATCTTGTACGTGAGAAAGCCAACATCGGAAAAAGTCAAAAGAGTCCCATGACAGGGCCTGGAGGGAGGCGGAAATGAATCAAACTAGGTGAGATACTGCTTAATCACGTAACCATGAAGTCTAGAGAGCACTAAAGAAGAAACCATATTAGAGGGCCTCAACCTTTTCATTATGCGATTTCCCATAATATGCAGCCATTTGCAATCATCCCTCTCCAGATACACCACAAGTCACAACAGTTTTAGGCACAGCTTATGCTTTTTTTAAGCAGGTGCAGCAAAAAACACTATCTTCTAAAGTGTTTCAGTCATTCTGAAAGGCAAGGCGCAAAATTTGCAGGCACCTGGAAGCCATTGGTGCCCAGAAAACTGTGGCTGGTGACTGGTTCAGGGATGTAGTGGAGCAAGAACATTTTAATAACAGGATAAAGTCTGGCAACTGAATTTTTGTTTCCGCTCCTGGAGTTTGATCTGAAATTTCATGCCCCGCTGAAAGGAATCAACTGCACATTGATAAGTATGATGCTTGTATGGACAGAAAATTAGGGGAAGGATTGCTACCTTTACTGACAGCTTCTTTGGTGAAGCTCAGTGGCCCTAACTTGAAAACTGTTTCCCTCTAACCTCTAAGCCATTCTTACCAACTACCTTACCACAGACACTGGGTATGTGGTCAAGATTCAGGAGTTTTGCTACAGGATAAATAATCAGAGTAAGTATATCCTTTACATCAGTTCCTAAACTGTGACCATGGAACAACTAGTGGCCAGCCCCCAATGAGCATGTGCTGGATTGCAGCCATCTCTGGCAATTGTTTGGTGGTCCACAAGAAATTTTGAGGACTGACAAAGTTCTGTTGGTCCGAAGTTTGGGAACCACTGCTCTACACAATAGTCAAGGCAGTTTTATCTGTAATGCTGGTTTGGATGATGATGCAATTCCACAACAAATCCACTTGCTACTACAAGTCAACACAGGAGTTGTTTGTTTTTTGTTCCTTTTATCATGGAATACTAAACTTTATCAAAATACAGAAGCACAATATATCTATAACAGCTTCCAAATTCCAAATTCCTCTGCATTAAAGAAATTTCATTTCTAACTTGCCAGATTCAAAAGGATCAATCTGTTTAGTTAGCATAACTTGACCTGTGCAGCAAGTTTGCAACACATGATACAGGGATTTTGTTAAGTAGAAGACTGCAAGAGTCATTGAACAAGAAATGGTCACTGTTCCTGGATAACTTATAGAAATTTTTGAAAGGTTCTGCAGTAGCAGCCATTGATTAAACTGTTTATAAAATGGAGAAGCTCTTATACGTTAACTTTTGACAAGAATAATTTCTTTTAAGCAATGACACCATTGCAAGCTTAGGTTCTTGGTGATCCAAAATGGTTTTTATTTCCCCAACCAGACTAAGCAAGTTGGGTCACCTTCAACAAACTGAGAGGGAAAATGTCTTGATTACTGCTTCTCTCAATGAAATTATTCTTTTAGTAAAAGGTGAAAGCACTACATTCTAGACAAATGGCCTGAATTCTCCACTATGGTACAGTTCCCTTTTCACTATCCTTACAGTGTAAAGGGAAACCTTAGTATAACTGAGAATCATCACCAAATGTATTTTTATATATAAAGGCAAAAAAGAATTTCTGCAAAATAAAAGGAAGGTCCCGCAAATGTTATCTTACTTATAGGGAGCACGCTCTCTAGCATGGTCTTATTCATTGAAGTCTAACCATCGCTTGTATCTGACATCCTGATATCTGGGAAAGGGCAGGATATAAATTTAAATACATAAATAAATAATCTACTCCTGATAATCTGGTCTAGCAATAACTATCCAAGAAGAGAGGATTGTCTCAATGATTTCAACATCTCTTCCCTCTTAAAGTGCAATAGACAATCCCTAGAAATACTGTCCCTGGGAATTCTTTTGTACAATGTCTAAAGATGACCCTAGGTTTAGGGTGTCTATAGCTATTTTCTAGAGAAGCTTTCAACACTCAAATGAAGGTCTCATCTGATTCCACAAAATACTGCCATAATTTTACTGCTGAAATAAGAAGATTTTACATATACATGTTGCTATTCATCCCATTTTCTTATTCTCAAGAAGAAAAAAGATCCCCTCGTGCTGAAGTTATTATGCTTAGAATGAAAATCAAAGAATATTTAGAAGGTTGTGCACGTGTCGACAGCCTTAAAACATTTAATCTCTAGGGGGTTCCCCATTCAATACCCACCCCAAACCAGTTCTTCCACAGTTCCTTGCTACACTACTACCTGATTGATGTGCCATTCTGTCATCAGCTGCTCTGCTTCACTACTATGTTCTTTTCACAGAGAAGCTTTGATGCTCTTAACATCCTTCTCTTGAACTTTCTTCCACCAGAGTGTTCCGACCACAATCATCATGATAAAAAAGTTAGTTAAAAGAGTTGATAACTGGGGGGGGAATGGGGATTAAATCAAACAGTATCTGTTTAAATATTTTTTTCTTTTTTTAAAGTAACCCTGTTGGAAATATTATAAGGTTAGCACAGATGTTTTATATAATACGTGCAGCCTTTCTTTGCTTTGACTCCTGTTTTCCCCAATAACTGCATTCTTTCCACCACTCACACATTAGGATAAAAGAAAATAATACAGAGTGTACATATGTTTATCTACTTAGCAGGTGGTGTTATATATTGGATTTGTTAATAGACATTATTTATGTGGTGTTAACAGTCACATGGCTATAATGCTTGATTTGCTTCCCTCTGGTATATTCTTTAGAGCAGATGTTTCTAAACCACAGAGAAAAAGCTGTACATGGTAAACTTTCCATACAGACTTCATTGTACTAGAATAAAAGGAAACTCAAGTAAAAGGCAATTTAAACAGCAAGAAGAGAAAACACATTTTTACACAGCATACAATCAAACTGTGAAATTCAATCCTCTGTGAGAAAACAAATGCTGAGGCCATATTTATTTGCATTTATTTATTTATGTATTTATTTTAGAACAACCTAGGAAACTGTAGAACTTCTAAAAGATGTACAAATTATTTCAGAAATAAAGTGGTACATTTTTATTCATCAGGTATCTATGGCATTCAATTAGCAATTGCATACTGCACATATTAAACAATGAAATGTCTTGGTGTCAGGTGCCTGTGGGAGAAGCTTGCACTGCCCGCATGGAGGGAAGGGGAACTTAGGACGGAATACACACACACAGTCCCAAAACACACCACAAGGACAATAGCAAGGGTGGTGAGCCCAGGGCAACAGATTAAATGGTCCCTCAGGATCTAGTATTGGCCAGGCTCAAGGGCAACCACCATATGTCATCATAGGGACACTACCTTAATATTCAGCAAGAGATAGAATCCCTTCTGGAGTAGCAGAACTATTATCTTCTGAATTGAGAACCATTTCCACTTCTTGTGAAATTCTCATAAGAATAGAGAAATGTTACTGAGATCTCAGCAAGATCTTGGTAACGTTCCGAGATTTCACAAGAATCTCAGGAAAATTCAAAACCTGGTCTGTGAATATACAAAATGGCCACGGTGGCTGTTCTGCACATGCATGGCCCTTTTCTAAAATGGTGCCAGCAGTGTCGGTGCCATTTTGAAAAAGAGCAGCTGTTTTGCGCATGTGTGGCACCCTGTTCATGCATGCGCAGACTGGCTGCCTTTTTTCAAAATGGTGCCGACGCTGCCAGCACCATTTTGGAAAAAGGCTGCACATGTATAGAACGGCCCTGGTGGACATTTTGTGTATGTACAGTGCTTTTTATTTTATTTTATTTTTTTAAATCGCTTGGAGAGAAGGTTAGAGACAGGGTGGCAACTGGTAGGGGAGTCAACATCAAGACCTTTATTTTAGCAGGGGTTGGACAACTGCAGTTTTGAGGCAGTCAGGCATCCTGCCCCCTCCCCCAAGAGAGGCGCTGACAACCCCAGGCAGTGACAGAACCAAGGTCTCCTGGCTAGCTATCACCAGCCAGGACAGGCACAGATCTAATTCACAACTGGTCATCTGCACCACTCGAAGCACACCCTCTGCATTGGTGGACAAAACCAAATGAAGCTGATCCAAGCAAACTGGATAGACTGAGCCTCCCCAACCCCAAACTCTCTACTCAAATGTGTTCCTTACCTTCCACTATCTACATTTCTTTGCTTCTCTCTTCCCCTTTCCCACCATTTCCCCTCACCAATAGGGCAGGGGCCTGGTACTGATTGGTTGTGTAGGCAGAGTCTCCAAGTCAGGGCCTCAACCTCTCTTTCCAGCACTCAAGTAACCTGCTCTCTCCCTTTCTTTCCTAAAGGTGATTGGCCTATTCTTTGTTGAGCTGAACAACTGGGCTTCAGCCCTGGCACAAAGGCGACCTGCTTGAGGTTTTGGGTCATGGTTCCCTAGGCCAAGTCCTGCTGCCTAGGGATCTGTGGTAGGTGCAGTGTGTCACTTTTATCAAAGATAGCCAATGCTTTAATAATCATGTCCCATCCAGTTGTACAAAGCACAGCAAATTTCATTCTTCCACAGAACTCACAACTTGCATTCATAATTGATAGAGACTCAAATTCTGAGAGATACACTAAGCCCTATCAGCTTTACTCCTATTGACTTCTGTAAGAATTGTGCATGATTGGACCAAGGGAGACTTGTTTCATAATGCTGGCATGGATGCCATCGTCATCAGTGTCAACAGATCCAGAAACAGCACAAATGAAATTTTGGAAAGAAAGGGTACACACATTGATGCTATCAGTAACTCAGGGAAGTTTCAGGGGGAAGATCGTAATTTCTGACAGGTGAAATAATATGCAAAAAAGCGAATTCAAAAGCTTACTTTAGAATACCATCCCAAACCCCCAAGATTTGATTCTTTAAGTGTTTCCTTATCAGGAGAGATAGTGTATTTCTAGTTTGGCAAAAACACAAGTGCTATTCCATGCCATCTGTCCAGTTAGCCAAATGTTTTACTTATCTAAGATAGGACACAGCATCTGTTTAGCCAGGAGGATGAACGTGAACCCAGTATCTTTGGCTTCTCACCTTCTCCAGCTCACCAGACATACAGACTCACTTTAAAAACCAGGCAGAGCCATGTTTGTGTGTGAGAGAGAAATCTTGTCAATTCTGATACTGGGAGTTTCAGGTGGGCTGTACAGGGAGTGAGCACCAGTTTTCCCTGTCTCCAGTCCCCCAAAGACTCCCAGAGTCAGAACTGACAGGATTATGCACATACTTAGCTCTGCCCTGCATCTGAGAGGCAAGAATCGAAGGGGACTGGAGACTGAGAAAAATGGTGCCAGCTTAACCTGAACATCAGTTTTCTCCATATTCATTCCTTAAAGACAAAACAAGTGGATTTTCTGATAAGTTGAACTTTTTACATGGCCGAATAAATTTGACTTAAATAGACTTCATTCTATATATGCATGAACACATATATTACACAAGGCCTTAGTGAGAAAAGAGCTTGTGCAAAGCAATTGGCATTGCCTCTGAAGTTAATGTCTGCCAAATTCAACGTTTGGGTCCTTTTTACATGGGTGGCACCCATGCACGAACAGCCAGAAATCTAGGTGTTCATGCATGGGTGAGTCTCATGTAAATCCCATGGTGTGTGTGTGTGGGGGGGTGCGTGAGTGCTCACTCCCGCGCACACGCATGCACACCCACCTCCACCCATCCCCCATGCACGGAGTAACCGGCAAAAATAGCAGTTGCTTCGTGCGTGTAGATGGGTGAAGGTGGGTGTAGATGGGTGTGCACCTGTCTACACCCTCCCCCCCCCCACACATGCTGCAGTCCATGTAAAAAGGGCCTTGGTCTTTTGGGACATAGAAAAAGAATGTATGATTTGCTCCCTATTAGTAGCTCTGCCATTTAAGCGCAGACAACCTTGTGTTGTATACCTGGAAACGTCTCAAAAATGTGCACAACAACTTCTATATAGAAAAATATGATCTTCATGTGAGTAGCGTAACATTGAAATAAATCTCTAATGCCCACCTCGTGCCTGCCTGACATGAAGACTCACCCTTACAGAGAATACACTACCATAAATACAATTTTTAAATTGTTTTATCTTTGTTGTTCGCCGGGGACTGGAGGGGCGGAATAGATTTTATAAATAAATAAATAAATAAATATTTTAACCATAGGATGCCAAGAAATCATTAATATTCTCAAAGGTCCAGATATTTTTAGCTAGATGAATATAGTATATACACCTTAAAAATTCAAATTAGCATGGTCTGAAATCCAATTTATCCAAATCAAGAAGCAATACATCTCCATAGACATGGAGCCAGGGAAAATAAATTGATTCAGCTTATCCAGAAATTCAGTCAACGTATCCAGAAATTCAGTCTACGCAAGTTCTACTTATGTGAATTCCACTGTACATATATAAATCTCGCCATACACAATGTTGGTGTTTTTCTTGGATCCAGTTGTTTTGTACTTATTGCCAGATGGCACTTTTATATACTATTCTAATCAAGGGCACTGCATTAACTAGTGTATGCCAGTAATGTCTATTTACCAATACTACAATATTATATTTTAGAATTCAAAACAACAACAAAATAGCTGTAACAGTGACAAACATACAAACCAAATTGCATGACTTTTCCTTGTTGGACTCTTTCATCTTATCATCACTCAAACTCTTATACTCTGACTGTCAGGAGCTAGGAGTGAACAGTAGGAAATGGATCACTCCATTAGGACCTGTTGGATACTTCTCCAAAGTGACCAAGAATGGCCACTGTCGGAGACAGGATGCTGGGCTTGATGGACCATTGGTCTGACCCAGAATGGAACTTCTAATATTCTAATGTCTAATTTGGGGTCCAGTTTTGCAAGACAGGGAATTTCACCAAAGGTTTACCCACCAAAGGTAACCAAACTTTACCATTTAAAACCTTTGAGGCATTGTGTGAGTAAATCACCATGTCTCCATGTACACTGTAACACAAGTTTATATTTTTTTCCCCATGGATTCATGCATAAGGCATAGTCGCCCTATGAGGGAGCTGACTACAAGTGCATGTGTATGAGTGAGAGAAAGGGTAAAAACAGACAAGACGATGGCCTGCTATGACCTACGTTTGCATGCCTTGGCTCACAAGCCACTGGCACGTCTATCGAGGGCTAACCAGATTTTTGCCCTGCATTGCTCTGGAGCATGTCAGCTTATTAGAGTTGGGCCAAAGCGACCCACTTTGGGGCTGCACATTTGTTTTCGGACTCTTCTGCCAGCCTGGGTCCACAATGATGAGCAGCCATGGCTGCCCATCATTGGCCACCATGGCTGCCCATCATGGCAGGGGGAAGGGCTCTGGGTACAGCACAGGGGCAGGGCTGGTCAGTCACACGTTCTCCATTCTCCCCACCTCCAGACTGTGTGGTTGCCGACCTAGCTGAATGCACGTTTGTTCTGCACCCCAGGTCGGACCATGAACCAAGGGAAGGCTGGGTGGTGGGCGGCCAGCTGTCACATCTGTTTTTACCCAAAGAGAGAGAGGAACACATGAATTTATCAAATCACAACAGAAGATGGAAGAGCTTCCAGCCACTGCTTTTAATATTTATACCCAGGGCAAACATTTTGGCATAGATGTTGTCCCCCTAGGACTATGTTGAACTATTCAACTTGTCTGCTAAACGAGTTTGTTTCTAACATTTTTGGCTGTAGATGTAAATGATTGGTGGGGGTGGGTATATGGAAGTGTAGAGGGGAATTAAAATATGAAATTTGCCATTAATTTTAAAAGCAACAAACCTCAAAAAATTCTGAACTGAATATACACGTACAGAGACCTTGCACATTATTAATATATTTTATACATTCAACGCACCCCTACTCCACACTAAAACAAACATAATTATGTTTAGAAGCTAAACTAGTAATAGTCCATTGCTCCTGGAAAAGGTAAATACAGGTTGGCAAGGATAAAACCTATCTACATAAAGGCTAGGCTAAAATGTAGCAAATTGGCAAACATTTGGCATGAGTGCACTCTCTAGCCTACTGTAGTATGCTTGGGAGACTCTACAGAACCAGCTAAGGGCACAAGTGGACTCAGGTTCTCCTCTAACTGAAGGTTGGTTTCATAAGCATCTTACCTTGAAGAACTAAGCCTGAACAATTTTAAGGCAAAATGATGAAAGAAGAACCAGCATTAGAACACACAAAGCAATTTCAAACTAAGGCAGATTGCATTCATAATCACAGCTGTTGCAAAATGACCCATTTTCCTTGTCACTTAAAGCTTTGATTTTATGGAAATTAGAAATAAAACATTATGAGAGGGGAGTCAAACTCAGCCAGCCACTCAAAGTGAATATGTAGTGTTTATTATGATGATACCAGATGATGAAAATAACTGCGCTGATTACATTTCTACATTGTCCCCTAGGAAAGCACTATCCCAATGTGAACAGATTTACGCCCTTTTTACATGTGCCTCGGTGGGTGGGGGGATGGGTATGTGCCGGGTGGAGGTGGGTGTGTGGCTTTTCCCATGGGCGCACACCCACCTCCACCCATCTCCACGCACGGAGCACTGGGTATTGGCGCCATGGGTGATGGGTGGAGGTGGGTGGAGCGTGGGAGCGTGCACGCATCCCCCGCACCAGCAGTGTTCCCACAGGCACCCACCCATCCCCCCCGCACCCAACGTGGTGCCCATGTGAAAAGGGCCTTATACATTTAAACCATATATAGAGTTTAATAGTTCCAGGGCACAAAATAATGGTAAGTCTTATCAATGCAATTTTCAGCAAAAAGAAAAAAAAATGTGATTGTCTGTGACTAAAACTTGTGTAAGCTACAGAATATAATTAAGTAAAGGGTTCCAAGATAGTGAAGGCATTTTTCTGTTCACTGCTTTCCCAGTTTATGGACAAATTCCGACCTCAGTAACATGCATGCAATCCCCCATTTGATTCAACAGAAGTCAAATACATCTAACACAGGAAAGAATCCGATAATTATTTTTTTTATCAGTATTGTGTCCTTAAGAGGTAGTGAACTACGGGTGTAAGGTATGTCGAGTGGGCATGGAGAGGAATATGGGACAATGTACCACTTACTTCCAGTAGGAGGGAAGTGCCTTGCAGTTCTGTTACCAACAAATCCTTTCTGCTGAATGCATGGAGCAACTGCTCTCTGCTGAGGTGAAACTCATGCCTCAGCAGTAGACAGAAAAAACTTATTGTTTACAATTTCCTGGTACAGAGCTATGGGGTGTTTACAAACAAGCACCTCCCCACCCATTACCCACTGGTAAGCAGTGGGTAATGGGTTGGGAGGTGCTTGTCTGAAAACACCCATGTAGTCTCCTTCCTTCTGGAAAGTGTCTGCAAATTAATTCTGCAGAAAATATCTGTGCCAAACAGCATCGTTGCCCAAAAGCATGTCTGTGATGAAGTCCATGAAGGGCAAAGTGTCTGTGCTGATTTCACTATCTCCATTAACGCCTATACAAGTTCTCCCAAGAGCAAATAAATGGTTCTTTCCATTGGTTTATTCCATCCTCTCTCAGTGGCTTAAATGCAGACTTATTGGCATTGATTCAGCCTCTTCAAAGACATCACATGTGAGATAATGCTGCATCAAGATCATGGCTGTTCACTGTTTGGAAACTCCTTTGGTCCTCCGCGTCCACATCATAGATATGCTGAAAATGTCCAACACTAAATTTCATTAAACTCTTGGCTTATTCGTACAAAATGCCTGTGGTAGAATTAGTCATTACTACAATTAGCAGGAAGGGGTATCTCCAATTAACTCCCTATTGTTCACCCCAAGCCCTGTTCCACCAACACTGTATAGCTATGGCCACTCTCTTCTGACATCATGTCTCTATCAGGGTGCCAAAACTATCCCAATGCTTCAGAGTAGGGGTAGTGTATCAAAGGGACAATAATACACTGTGGGACTGCACTGTAGGAGGTGCAGTTGGAGAACTGACCAACAATTCTAAGCCTCACACCAGACAAAATTTACCATTTGGTGGTAACAACCACCAGCTACCACATGCTTTACCTGCAGTGTCTTGTGTGGATCCTTTACAGATACACTGGGGCATCTGGGAACAAGACATGACTAATACCATCACAGCATCTTGTGTGAAGAAACCCACTGACTTTAAGAAAATTATTTCTCTTCGTGTATATCTTACTGAGATGGGGATAAGGGGGGCAGCTAACTTGGTGTGGCTCTACGTGGGTAGATGGAAGTCATACATATTTGCAATTGGAAGAGTCACAGAAGTGGTGTGACGACCATCTCATCCTCTTTCCTGGGCATACGCCGGTTTTTCACCAAAATAGTTTGTAGCCTGAAAGTTCTGACAAATTCACTACTGCTCTTGATCCCTGCCAGCAGCAATGGCCTATGGTCTAATCTTTGTTACCTCATGTTTACAATACTGTAGTTCATGCCTTGAAGTCCCTCTGGAAGTTTGAGCTGTCCCATCTATTTGCTGGGGAAGCTAATGCACACATGCAGTAAAGCAACTATACCCAGGTGTGCTCATTTCAGGTGCACTTCATGGTATCTGATATGAGCTCCAAGGTAGGAAAAGACATGTTAACTATACAGGGAGTCCTCAGTTTCTGTACCAGGACCACCTTTCTGCTGAAAGGTGCTGCTGAAGGAATCCTTCTCTTCTCAACATTCCTCCAATTTAACCCCTATAATCACAATATCAAGTGCTGTATGTGGTCTGTCAAAAGATTGTGAAGTTGAGAACCAATATTGTGTGATCAGGAATAAAGCAAAATTCCATGACTAGAGATTCACAGTCCACAGGGACTTAAGTGACATGAATGAAGGCATTGTTGCATCAGTTTACATTTGATTGTGAAAAGGATAGCTCCACAAATATAAGGGTTAGAAACATGTTTCTTTGGAGGTTGGGTAAGAAACAGGAAAAGGGGCAGAGGGAGTGCCAGTACTTCATCTCATTGTGGCAATTAAAGGAAAGCTCCTACATAATCCATATCCTATCCAAAATGGATATGCTTCTACTCAAAACAGCAATGTTACAAGCAGCTACTCTTGTAACTTCCTAGAAAAAAAGAGGTATCCATAATTATTTCCCCATGAACTCAGTTTAAAAGCAAAAATTTTTTTGCTTGTTTGCTTTCCCCCCCTTCCCATTACTGCCAGACTTATAAATTCTCTTTGGGATCTAAGTCAAAATGGATCATCTCCAACTCATGCAGCAGTATCATAAATGCTGACCCAGGCTGAAATGTAGGATAAGGGCAGTTAAGGTAATGTTTCTGCAGTTGGAGCTGTGTTAACAATTCTACTGAATCTAGAAAGGAAACAGCCCACTCCTCCAAAGCTGCTTTGGCTCTAAAAAGCCAAATGGAATAAACAAGATTTATTGTAACTAATAAAGATGACAAACCTTTCTCTGAACGCTACACACAGGCAGCAAGTCCGTTGAGAAAGGAGGTATTTTTCTTTCCCACCACACTTCAAGGTCAGTTGGGAAACTCTTACTTCTCTGCAAAATGCTTCCTCTCACACTCTACCCAAACCTGTGTTTACTGAGTTCATTTATGCAGGAAAGCTTTTTGTGTTTCCCCTATTGTTTCAGCTGATTTTGAATAAAATTTTCAAATGTTCCCAAACTTCTTTGGGGGGCAGATGAGATGCCCATTTAGAAATCAATGTACTCCGAGTGCCTCCTCCCCTGACTGCTTTTATCAAAGTCTGTTCACAGGAGGGGTGTCAGCACTGACACCTGCTACTTTATGCACCACAAATGATGCTTATCATTGCCAGAGGGGTGCCAGGTTGAGGGACATGCCTTCCAGGGAAGTTGCTATCTTGGGCGGAAAGCACAACATTGTCGCTGCAGGGAAAGCTCTTGCTGGTTGCTAGGATGATGCTGGGATGGAGGTGGAGGAGTGCTGTCTCTGCTGCAACCTGGCCAGTCTCTTGCCTTCATTCACATCTCATCACCTTTTCTTCCTACTGCTGCCACTGTTTGCAGTGGGCTCCCTGCTTGGCTCCTCCTTCCCCAGGAAGAGTCGCATCCTTGCAACCCCTTTCTCCTGTCTGGGAATTGCTCCTTTTTGCACCCCACAAGCATCTCTTGCACCTCCTGACGGAGGTGGGGGCTGAGCAGTATAGAATATGCTGGTCAAGGATATTTAATAGCCCAAGTTCTATTTTCAAAAGTAACTTAGGTACTTTGGAGCCTAACGTCCAATAACGGGCTTTGATATTTGGGTTCCTTATCTCCTCAATCACTTGAAAATGGAACTTTGGTGTCTTTCAAAATGTGACCCTAATAACTAACATTTCTGCAACAGTGGTGTTTTGCTGATACACACTGTGTGGAGTTTTACATAACTTGTGTATTAATCTTCTTAAAATGATCACCTCGCTACTTTTTCAAGTGCTAAAAATAAATACAGAAAATGTGTCTAGCTTCTTGTCTCTGACAGTAATGGATTCTAATCCTATAACATCCAAAACTAATGTACAATTAATCATTCAATATCACCGCCCTAATTCTAGCAGTTTACACATTGAGGTATGATGTTTATTTTCCCTCCCCTTACGTTATTAATTACCATAAACGTTGCATACCATTTCTGAAATTCAGGGCTCATTCACACGTGCAGCAATTATCTGGATTTAAAAACATTCGTTTTTCTCTAGTTCTCTGGTAACAATGCCAGTTGCATTCACATGCGTGCAATACTGTTGTTTCCCACAGTGAAATAATGCATCCAGACTTTCTTGGAGCGTGCGCTTACCTGCCTGTTCAGTGCAGTTCAATTACAGCATGGCTGGGCAGCAGGCTGCAGCCAGCTTCTCCTCCAATAAGTTCTTCTACCTCCCCTCCCTGGCTCGGGACCCCATTCCTCACCTGCCTCTGCCTCCTAGTAGTGCTCCAGCAGCAGCAGCAGCAGCAGGGACACCCGATCCAATTGGATTGGGCGATAATGCTGTTTGTTTACAAACAACTCCTCCCCATGTGATCATGCACATGGGGAGGAGCTGTTTGTAAACAAACAGTGTTATCACCCAATCCAATCGGATCGGTGTCCCCGCTGTGCTGCTACTGCTGTATCCCATACCGGGCAGGAGTAAAACAACGCACTTGAAAGCAAAGTTGCCTTCACATGTAGGAAACATTTCGTACTTGTTAATACTGAATACAATGTCACTTTCACACTGCTGTAAAGAGCAGATTTATTTCAATCGGACAGCATAAAGGTAGGTTTAACTAGCTTTGAACTGTAGATTACTTAGGTGCAATATTGACGACAATATTTTGAATTAGGGACTTCAGACATGCAAGATGCACTCTGTTTTCCCCTCCCCAGGTAACAACTGCCAGGGTGGGGCCCTGTGGGAAGCTGCAAGCTGTGTCCGCTGCTGTGGGGATAGGGGGCTGTGTGGATTGGAGGAGCTGCCTGTCACTCTGCTTTCCCCTCCCCCTCCCCAGGTAACAACTGCTAGGGCGGGGCCCTGTGGGTGCCAGCCCGAAGGGTAACACCCAAAGGGTGTCGGCCATTAGCTGGACCGTGCCCCCCCGCCCCCCGTTTTTTTCTACTGCTGCTCCAGAAGAGGAACTTACAGCTCATTCTTGTTACTGCCAACTCTGGACCCCCTGTTTTGTTGTTGTTTTTCATGGTTTTAAGGGTTTGGGGGGGGGATGAGGCAGGTGGGGTTTGAGGGTGGGGGGTATGGGGAAAGGGTTAGGGAGGATATGGCCAATCCCCCTGGTAAGAGGAGGGAAGATGGCCCTTAGGGAGGGTGGGTGAGGCCCCCCGGTGAGATGGGGGGGCACCTCCCATATGATGGGGAAGGGGGACTCTCTGTGAGAGAGGGAGTCCCGGGGAGAGGGGTTGGGGGTGGAGTCCCTCTCGCCAGGCTGTCGGGGCAGCCCATAGAGGGTAGGTGCCGAACGAGGCTCTCTGAGGATGGGAGGGCTTCCACAGCTATCAGGGTTGTTACGGGTCAGGGGAGATATGGTCCAAAGGTGAGGGGTATTTCATCAGTGAGGAGGAAGCGGTGCCTTGTGCCCATTGCCCCCTCAACCCCCCACGTAGGAAGGTTGTGGGTCAAGGCCCAGGAGACCCCAGGCCTTGGCCTGGTGCTGCTAAACGTGAGGTCAGTGGTTAATAAGTCATCTACCATCTGGGAGTTAATCCCGGAGTGGGACGCCGACCTCACGTGTATTACAGAGACCTGGCTGGACAATGAATCAGGCCCTATTCTGGCTGATCTTCTTCCAGCTGGGTTCTCTGTGCAGCATCAGCCTCAGCTGGAGGGACGGTGGAGCTATTGTTATCAAGGATGCACTGTCTTTTAGGAGGTATCTGGTGCAGGCTCCACCAGGTGTTGAGTGCCTCCATCTTGTGTTGGATTTGGCCGGGGACAGATTAGGGGTGCTGCTGGTGTACCGTGTACCCAATTGCCCGGTGGCATCCCTACATGCTCTTGCTGATTTGGTGTCTGATGTGATCCTCCAGACCCTGAAACTAGTGGTCTTGCGGGTAGGGCTGTAGCGGAATGTCGCAGCGGTAGCTATTTCCGCCAGAAACAGCGTTTCCGCAATTAGTGGTACGGCGTGGCAGAGGCTTTCATTCTGCCAGTTTCATTCAGCTACTTCCGCAGTTCCGCTAATTTCATTCCGCTACTTCCACAGGCTTCACAAAATAGCGGAAACATGACATTTTCGCTACTTCTGCCATTCCGCCAGCGCCACAAAATAGTGGAACCAGTTTTCTGATAGTTTCCGCAATTTTTCCACAATTTGCAGAATGCTGGCGGAATTAGCAGAATGTCCGCAGAAAAGCCGTGGTGTGGCGCGGGCAATTCCGAAATGGCAGAATGGAATCGTGGCGCGGTAACAGCTGTTGCCACATCAGCCCTACTTGGGGGATTTTAACATCCACACTGGCACCAATCTTGGAGGAGTGAGGCATGAGTTCATGGCCTCCATGACAACCATGGGCCTGTCCCAAATCATCTGTGGCCCCACACATGAGGAGGGACATACACTGGATTTGGTTTTCTGCACCGGCCTTGAGGCGGGGGGTCAGTTAGTAGAAGTCAGGGGGGTAGAGCCTTTGTCATGGTCTGACCATTACCTTCTTAAGGTGTGCATCCTGGCTCTTGTCAGACCCCAACGAAGTGCAGGACTTATTAGATCGGTCTGCCCCCGGAGACTTATGGAACCGGATCAGTTCCGGAATGCTCTGGGGGAGTTTCCCCTGGATCTTGACACCTACCCGGTTGATGATCTCGTAGCCTTCTGGAACACCCTGTTGGCCGAGACCATTGACAGAGTGGCTCCCAGGCGTCCACTGCCCTCCCGAGTCTCCCGCAGGTCTCCTTGGTTTACTGAGGGCCTACAGTGATTGAAGAGGGAGAGCAGGAAGATAGAGCAATGATGGAACAGGACTCGCGATGAGTATGATCTATCGCAGCACAAGAGGGTTTTAAAGGCCTAAGCTGTGGCGGTGCAGGCAGCAAAGAAGCAGTTCTTTGCTGCCCTTATTGCATCTGAAAAGTCACGTCCAGCTGAGCTTTTCTGGGTGGTGAAAGGTTTGATCAGTCCTGCCTGTCTCCGCCTGGACCTGGAGCAATCCAGTGACCGCTGTGACTGGTTCATCGAGTACTTTGTAGATACTTTGCGGAGATACTTTGCGGAGATACTTCATCGAGATACTTCATCGAGTACTTTGTAGATACTTTGCGGAGATACTTTGTACATACTTTATAGATATTTTGCGGAGGATCATCTTGGGGCTATGGATGCCCCGTTCTGTCCTGTTTTGTGGGATCAGTTTCAGATGGTGTTGCCTGCCGATGTGGAGTTCTTGTTGGGATCTGTTCGTGCCACCACTTGTGAACAAGATCCTTGCCTGTCTGACGTTACGGCCATTGCTGGCTGGGGTGGTTAGTGCCTCCCTTTGGGAGGGCAGGTGCCTGAATGCCTGAAGGAGGCTGTGGTTAGGCTCCTGCTCAAGAACCATCTCTTGACACTGATGCTCCTGCCAGTTATTGACCGGTCTCTAACCTTCCTTTTTTAGGGAAGGTTACTGAACAGGCTGTGGTACGGCAGCTTGAAGAACATCTGGACCGCACCAGTTTCCTTGACCCCTCTCAGTTCGGGTTTCGGCCTGGGTATGGTATGATCTCCGTCTGGCGTTGGACCAGGGTCGTCAGACCTTACCTTTCGGCTGCGTTCGACACAGTCGATCATGAGGTGTTGGTGACTTGCCTGTGGAACCATGCCAGGATTGGCGGGACGGTGCTGGACTGGTTTCGTTCTTTGCTTGTGTGGAGAACTCACCGCGTGGTCTTGGGGGAGTGTATGTCTTCCCACCGGAACCTCATGTGTGGAGTCCCGCAGGGTGCTATTCTGTTCCCCCTCTTGTTTAACATCTATATGCAGCCGTTAGGAAAGATCGTGAGAGGGTTTCAAGGCATGCAGTGTCATCAGGGTTTCAGGGCATGCAGGTAAGGAGGCTGGGTGTGCTCCTCAATTCACGGCTCAGTTTGGAATCTTAGGTTGTGGCCGTGGTGGGGAGTCCTTTCGGCAGTTACATCCTGTCCGGCGGTTTCAGCTGTATCTCTCAGACTCTGACCTCACCACTGTCATCCATGCCTTCATCATTTCGAGGCAGGATTACTGCAATGAGCTCTATGTGGGGCTGCCCGAGTAGCTGGTCCAGAGGCTGCAGCTGGTGCAGAATGCAGCGGCCCATCTCCTTACTGGGGCGGGCCGCAGGGAACACATGACACCTGTGCTCCAGGCTCTGCACTGGCTGCCTATAAAGCACCGGGGCTAGGTTCAAGGTGCTGGTTTTGACTTTTAAAGCCCTTCACGGCCTGGGCCCTGCCTATCTGTGGGATCACCTCACTCCCCATGTGCCCGTGCAACCCCTGAGATCATCCGTGGGGGCCTTTTTGGAGGTTCCCTGGGCGAGGTGGGTGGTCACTGATGTGAGATCTTTTTTGGTGGCTGCCCCAGTGCTGTGGAATTCACTCCCAGAGGAGGCTTGGTTGGCCCCCACCCTCCTGTCGTTTTGACATTTGTTTAAGACCTGGCTGTTCCGCCAGGCCTTAGGTGAGTGGGGGGGTAGGGTGGGAGAGGGGGGATTTGAGAGGGAGGGTGTGTTTTTCTGACTTATTTTTAAATTTGTAGATTTATTTTAAAATGTTTTATTATTGAATTTTTTTGTGTGTGTGTATGTTGTTCGCCGCCCCAAGCTGCCTTTGGACAGGAGGGGCGGGATATAAGTTTTGAATAAAAAAAGATACATTCAAATTTTGTAAAATCCAGACACAGACTGAACATTTGAATGCCACCTCAGTCTCCTTTATTTGCTTCAGCATTAGTTTGATACCACATTCATACCTGATGGCAGTGTGGTGGCAACTCCCATGAGGCAAAGACACGGTGGGGGAAGGAGCTGGATGCCAGAAGTACCGCCGGTGTGAACAAGGTTCTGCCGTGACTTTACTCGCGAATGACAGGGACCCTCTCTAATCCGGCTTCCGCCCCCACCACTCTACTGAAACTGCCCTGGCCAAGATCACCAATGATCTACTTGTTGCTAAATCTAAGGGCCTCTACTCCATTCTTGTTCTCCTTGACCTCTCTGCTGCCTTTGATACTGTCGACCACTCGCTCCTATTGGACTTGTTTTATTCTCTGGGCTTCCGTGGCTCTGTCCTTGACTGGTTCTCCTCCTACCTCTCTGACCCCTCCTTTAAAGTCTTGCTCCCCGAATCAAACTCCTCCTCCCTTCCCTTTCGGTTGGGGTCCCCCAAGGCTCTGTCCTTGGCCAATCTCCTCTTCTCTATTTACACCCTATCCCTTGGCAAAATTATTGCCTCCCATGGGTTCTAATATCATCTCTACGCTGATGACACCCAACTCTATCTTTCTACCCCCTCTCTCTTCTCTTCTGTCCACTCACGTCTCGTCAACTGCCTCTCTGACATCTCTGCCTGGATGTCCCGACATCAACTCAAGCTCAACATGGCAAAAACCGAACTCCTCATTTTTCCTCCCTCCCCTTCCTCTCCCTCTAACCTGCCCATCTGCATCAATGGAGTTACCATCCATCCTGTTCTCCAAGCCCGTAGCTTGGGCTTCATCTTTGATACGCACCTCTCTTTTAAACCTTACATTGACTCTGTGGCCAAA
>QEPC01014420.1:3150206-3269047 GCA_003113815.1 Sphenodon punctatus | reverse complement strand
GGTGGGGCTGGGGATAGGGATGGGGGTTTTCCCCATGTAGTGTATTTTAAATTGTTTTAAAATTTTATTATTGTTTTAAATGAAATGTTGTTCGCCGCCCCGGGCTGCCCTGTGGGCAGGAGGGGCAGGATATAAATTTAAAATAAATAAAATAAATAAATAAACCAACCTGTAACCAAGCCAAGCACACGCACCTGAAACTTTGCATCCACTTGAATGTTGTTTGTCTTCTCCCCTGCCTCTCCCACTGTCCCCTCTCCCTGTCTCCCCCTCCTTGTCTTTTAGATTGTAAGCCACAGGCAGGGACTGCGTCTATTTCTATGTTTCTGTACAGCACCAAGTACATGACTGGCGCTATATAAATGTTTATAATAATAATAATAATAATAATGATAATAATAATAATAATAATTCAGGTCCAATGTGACCACACTGATTACTTGAATCTTTATTTATTTGTGTATTAGAAGTTTGTACCCTCAGTAAGGGTACTTTTACACATTAGGGCTTACAAGTAGGAATGCAGTAGGTGGTAATACCCAGATTGCATTTCATATGGCAGTGAATGCGTGGCAAGCAGCTACTCTTGTAACCCTGCCCATTTGCTTCCCTAGATTCACAGGGTGCATTTTTTCTGATCAAAAGGCAGTGTAGAACACCCCTGCTGGGACCTTTCCCGCCTATGTCACATCTCTATGATTTCTGGAGGATAGGGAGCTGGGCACAGATTACTGGCTGCACTCAGATGCTACATTGTCTCTGTGTTAGCAAATCAAAGAGATGGAGAGAAAGTAGTTCAGATATCTTTTACTGGATCAACTTCTGAATATTCTCAATAACAGAAGTTGGATCTGAACTATTTTCTCTCCATCTCTTTGGCCCTTTTCACACGAGACGCCCCCACCCATCTCCATGCAGTTTCGCTACCATGGGGGATGGGTGGGAATGAGTGCACGCTCCTACGTTACACCCACCTCCACCCATCTGCACCCATCACCCATGCACGGAGCAATGGGCTCCAATGCCCGATGCTCCATGGATGGAAATGAGTGGAGGTGGGTGGAGATGGGTGTGTGCCCATGGGAACAGGCACATACCCACCTCCCCCCACCACAGCCGCACCCCCACCCACTGCAGCCTGTTTAAAAACAGCCTTTGATTGACTAACAGCATAACACAGCAATGGGAACCTCAGTCCTGGGGGCTCAATGGAACCCATGGTTAGTTTTACCTTTGGCACCTTTCCAGTTCCTGGATCTGCCCCTTGGATCCAGTCCCTATTCTGAAGCACAGAAAAACTGAGCTCAGAGTAAAGAAGTTGAGAGGAAGTCATGTACCCCACCAGGACACGGGACAGATTCATGGCACAAGGCCATGTTCTGGACCCTCCTCTTCCTGAGGACACCTCTTAAGCACCCACCTGCCCTGAACTTCCATGTGACCCTCTGAGCTTTTCTCTAATTTTCAAAGTGGCTCATGAGAGGGAAAGGATTCTCCACCCCTGATGTAGCATGGGAATGCAAACAGTACTCTGTGCCCTCTGCAAATTGCACATTGGTTGTAAGTGGCCAACTCCCAGTCCAGCAGATGTTGTCTAATAAAAATTACCATCTGAGCTACTTTGTCTCCATCTCTTCCATTTGGAATCAGCATGGCAACTATCCTATCGCTCTAGATTAGCAAATCAAGTAGTTTTCAGCTGCAGTTTAAAATGGTGCTGCTACACTGGTAAGTGGAGCTGCTTGACTGCTTTCACACAAATAGAACAAATCAGATATGGGTATATAGCTATGTTTAAAAAGTAAGAAATGAAAGGGGCCCAAGAAAATTACTTCTGTACAGCAAATAAGCCTGCTGTATTTTCAGGCTTTATTCTTTAAATAGGCCCTGTATTTTGTTATCAATAATTACTACAGCATTCCTTTATTCTTAGAATTGAACACTATTTGAATAGGAAAGGCAGAATGTACACAGTAAAAAGTTAGGAATGACTCTCAGTATGGGACTTGAGTATTTGGGGCTTTGACAGATCAATATTTCACTCCATTTGATTCTGTGCTGTTGTAATGGACTTACACAACAACTAAGTCAGAACTTCTCACTCCAGGGACCTGACTTTCGAGTTTCAAGATCTCAATTAGGCTAGCAATGACTACTTTCCTGGGTAAGAGAAATAGAGGGAGGAGGAAAATAAAACAATGTACTAAGAAAGATTGTTGGATTGAGGTAGCTGAAAACTGCAATTCTGGGCTTGACAGCGAGTTCAGTGATGAGGCATCTTGCAGCTAAACTGCTCTGCTGTCCTCAGAAGGTGAGAAATGAAAATGAGGCTGGGGAAAGGCACAGATTAAGTGGTCTACATACAGCCTAGGAATCACCAAGAAATCTCCCATTAAGCAGTGTTCATCTCAGGAGGAGAAAAAGAAAATCCAGTCATGGGGTGGGTGCATTCACACGAGTTGGGACGGGCCCAACTCCCCACGCGCCCTGTTTCAGTCAAGCGCAGCCGCCACACACTTTGGGCCGACAGGGAGAGTTGGCCACAGGGTCTGCTCCCCTGCAGTCATCACCAACTCCTCCATGGCCACATGGGACTAGATGTTCCAACTCCTGCTGTGCTGTAGTACTGGGCTGCTAGGCAATTGATTGGGGGTGGGGGAGCGTGAGTGCCGCTCCCCCTGTCTAACAGCTGATCACAGGGAGGGGGCCTGGGAAGAGGGCACAGGAAGAGGGCACATGCTCTTCCCAGGCCCCACTCCGCCACAATCAGCTGTTAGGCAGCAGGTGGAGTGCTCCTCCGGGCCTGATCCACAGACTCCGTCTCGTAGCAGGGCTGCATGGCCCTGCCACACAAGGGACAGACCCTTTAACTGACTTTGGGCAGCCTTCTCCCAGTGTGGGAAACCTTACTATGTACTGCATCCCTGCCTTATTCTGGGGACGTATTGCATAGTAGCTGGTTGCCCACCCTGCCACGGGGTGTGGTGAACATCTGGTGGCCACTGGGTATACAAGCCACTGCATCACGTGGAAATGTTACCCAGAGTGGGATAAGACTGCCCAAAGTGGGATAATGTCTCGTGTGGCTGCACCCAAAGGCTTCTAGTTACCTAAGGGCTCAAGCTCCCTGGTGGAGGTAAATAGTTTTAAGGGGAAATATTCCCATTCTAGGTTCAACTGACTGGTGCTCCTTTTATTTTCCCCATACGGGAAATCAACACAGAGTCAGAGGTTTTAAAAGAAATGAGCTAAGAGGAATCTCAATGATACAAATAATCAGATAGTTGAATATTACTGAAGTACTACACAGATCAGACATAGAAAAGAAAATGAGATATAAGGTCCCACAATTAACTGCGTGACTAACTTAGTTCCTGCTATTACCTAAAAGATAAGATAAAATAATATATCACATAGAAATCCGTAAATCATAAATTGAGATGCTCTACACGAAGAAACCCCTTCAAAAGGAGGGGTTCAACTTACCCTCCAGGAAAAGACAGGGATGGAAGTGAAATCTTCTTGCCACCAAAGACTCTGAGCCGAATGCTAAGGTGGCACTGAGATTCCTGGGGGTGTTGAGCTGCACAGCTAGCAGCTGTCCACCCCGGGGCCTTTTTTAGAGACCACAGCACAAACGTAACCACATATATGGCGAACCATGAGGATTATTCATTAAGCTGACCACCTTATTGCAATATCAACTAAATAAGGTAAAATCTCCACTTCTATCTAATCAACATCCTTATCAGGCTTCTAACTCTTTTTGATTCCAACCAGTTTGACCACTTCCTCTGACATGATTTTAGGCTAACAATGTCAAGCAGCAAACTAAACTTATCCTCCTACATCCTACTCTATATTCCTTAGCCTCAGAGCTTATTATACCAAACCAAACAGTCTCTAGCAATAAGCAAACAGCCATTTAACTTAGCAAGATGCCCTATAAGCAGCCTATACTGGTCAGATAGGACTCCAGAAATACCAAAGTGCTGTACTGCTGCAGAGAAGACAAGGGGCACCAGGGAGAGGAGAATATAATCATTATTGAATTGGGTCAAAAACTAAAAAAAAAATTAAAAAAAATAATTAGTAGAAACTGAACCATCTACTCATATCACTTTTGTTTACCTGACCCTTTCAATGCCACCCACACGGGAATGTTGCCACTGGTCTCCAGAGGAGACAGGCTATAGAAGGATAATTTAGTTCTATTTCCATACTTTCAAAGGACACTGCACTGACAAAATGGCTAAAACTTGTGAAAACTCCAGCTTGCAAAGTCAAGAATCAAAGATATTTTGCATTAAATTTTACATAGCATCCTAGAGCCTTAAACTCCCACTGATACCAAGACGATTGTGCGTATTTTGCACATATGTTTCCTTCTATATCTTTTGTATTCTCATTTCAACTTAATAATAATATTTTTTTAAAAATTCCACTGATACTATAAGGAATTGTCTATGCTGCCAGGTGAATACTATTAAACAACACTTCATTAACTCCCTGGATATTACTTTTTTTTACCAGTGGCACTCTTAAAGACATCATTCTTACACAGTGACCACACCTGTTTCCCTTGCTACAAACATAAATGTTGATGTGAGTATTAGTTGCACCAAAGAGGAAGTATAATTAATTACATTATCTTATGTCAAGACAATGGGTGTCTGGGGGTGAGACAATAGGTGCGGTGTGACTAGTCCTGCGTCCCCTGTTTGCAGCTGTGCCTGCGCCCAATTTGCATGGACCCGGCAGCTGCAGCAGACCATGGTCCACCAGCAGAGCACTCCCTCCCCCACACCATGGAGATGGATCGCTCAATGCTATAGGCTGCTGCAGTAGCCATCCACTGAATAGACGGACCACAGCTCCGCCTCTGTCCAGTGCCCCAGGTTTGGGCAGCCTGCTCCACTAGCAGTGGTCTGGGATATTCTGGAACATTGTAAGCAGGGCTGGAGGTCTCTGCTCCGCCTGCACATCTGGCGGCCTGCCTTTAGACGGACAGGCCACCTGGGTGTAGACAGAGAAGAGCTGTGGATGCTCTCCGTCTTAAAGAACCCATTGTGACACTCATGTTTGCATTGCTGCTTTGTGACAATACATCAGCACGATGGAACCTTGCAACCTCTTGTACCACCAAACTACAAACAGTGTGCCACTGTAACCTGTTAACCCCCAGAGAACGTTTCAGGTGCCTTTGAAACTCGTACAAGCTTGCTTTGAGGGCATGGAACAAGTCCATTAAAGAAGACTTGGAAATCTGGACAGATAAACATAATTATAACTTGTGGAACAGTTTTGAGTTTTCAGAGGTGTTCTTTGGAGTCTCAGTAGACACACAAGCTGTATTTCCTGGATGTCTGGATCTTTTCGAGTCAAACCACTTCCTCTACTATCCTCTGTTTTACTCCTGTCCTTTCATGATACATAAAGTCTTAACTTAACTAGAAAAATAAAATTCCTGTGTGGCACGCATATACTAAAACCAGAGAAATAACTTTCCTCTTCTCTCCAGGTCTTAATATGACCCACACTAGCATGCCACAATTTACTCAAGATCATCCCTCCATTTCTAACACTAACTTGGAAGGCTATGCACTGTTTTTGCACTCAGGTGATGAGTATAAAGCTTTGAGTTGAAAGAGATGAATGGAGCAATTTAAAGCTACATAATTGCTTTAGGAAAAGAGGGTAAGGGAAATGGATTAGAATACTCACTTTGACGAATCTATGAAGTATATTACAAGAGCACCAATACTAAGAGCGAAGACTAAGACAACCTGCAAAAGAAAAGAAAAATGCAATCACTTACCATGTAGGACTGGAACATTTATTCTTTGATACATAAAAGAGAGAGAAAAATAATACACAAAATATAATTCCGTTCTATTTTGGCTGTCTGCTGCTTTGCAAAAACTAATCCAGCTTCTGTTTTCAAATGTTGTATTTCATTAGAGTTCAGACTCTTGCATTAGTGGAAGAAACAGAATCTCAGAAAAATGCACTCTCCAAATGGCTCCTGGATACTTCCTTTTGCTAAAGATGATTCATTAATTCTAAATTACAGACTATCTTCATTGTATGGCATTCAAGTTATATTGTATATTTTCAAAGAGCTGTCTTTCAAGTTTTCCATAAAAATGCCTTCTCATTTTCTTTATAAGTAAACAATGGAAATGCCAGGTTAGATTACCCATGTATGTGTATTGCATAACTGGTTTCACTGTCCGTTTAATAAATTGGGGAATTGTATGGTAAGCTACATTTACCATGCTCCCGATTCTCTCACTCTGTAAAACATCACCACTACAACTTCTAACGTTCCAAACTCCTAGACAGCTTTAAAAAAGCTAACTGTTCATTGCAACAACCCAGTAATTAATAGCAATACTAATACAATCTCTATTCCAATATATTATTGAGTACACTGCCAGTATAGTCGCTAGTTATACCTACATTAGATTAGGAAAAAAAAATAGACAGCTGTGTAACTCTGGTTCCTTGGCCGAGCAAGCAAACGTCTCAAAACTAAGAAGTTCACACTACAGATTGATAAAAATCAATAGTTTGGGCAGGCAAAGGTAACAGGAATAGAGCTATAGAGAATAGCAGTCAGAAAGAATGTAAATTGCAAATAGAATGTGAATTTTCAGCCCTTTTTAATTAGAGAAACATTTATTTATTTATTTATTTATTTATTCATTTATTTATTTGGCAATTTATATCCCGCCCCTCCTGCCAATAATATAAATATCAGTACAATTAAAACATTTCTAAAAGAGATGTCAAAAAACATACATAAAATATAATAAAAATAACAAAAAGTCCCACCACCCTAACCCTCAAACCCCACCCCACCATCACCCATTTCCCTCACCAAAAGCCTGGTGGAATAGCCAGGTCTTTCATGGACGTTGAAAGGAGGAGAGGTCTGGGGCTACCTGAGCCTCCACCAGGAAGGAGTTCCACAGCCCTCACTGAGAACGCCCTCTCCATAGTTACCCCCTGGGATACTCGGGGGACTTTGAGAGAGGTGATCCCAGCTGACCGCAGGGACTGACCCAGAGCCCAGGGAGCGAGGCAGTCCCGCAGGTAGGTAGGGCCTAGGCCATATAGGGCTTTATAGGTAAGTACCAATACCCTGAATCGGGTCTGGAAGACTATAGGCAGCCAGTGCACAGAGTGGAGCACAGGTGTAATATGCTCCCAGCAGCCTGTCCCCATAAGATGGGCTGCCACATTCTGCACCAGCTGCAGTCTCCAAACTGTCACCATGGGTAGCCAGCCCCACAGAGCGCATTACAATAGTCTAGTCTTGAGGTGATGAAAAAATGGATGATAGTGGCCAGGTCAGAGTCTATACGGCTGAAGCTGAAGCACCAGATGTAGCTGGAAAAGCGCTCCTCACCACAGCCTCCACCTGGACATCCAGGCGGAGCTGGGAATCAAGGAGCACTCCCAGACTCCAAACCTGGGGAACCAATGGGAGGTGAACCCCATCAATGATGGGGGATGCCGAAATCACCGCCTTCCCCACTAGCATCACCTCCGTCTTGTCAGGATTCACCTTCAGTCGGGTCGCCCTCATCCAGTCCCCCAAAGCTGCCAGACAGCGAGTAAACACAGAGACTGCTGGGATAAAAAAGAGAGGTAGAGTTGGGTGTCATCAGCATATTGATGACACCAAACTCCAAACCATCTCACGACCTCGCCCAGCAGCTGCATATACATGTTGAACAGGAGAGGGGACAAACATCAAGCAGATGGTCATAATCCCATGCTCTGTGGACCCGTGTGCAAGCTGTGTGGGCATTCATACACACGGTTTGCACGTGGCGCAATGTGGATGCACGCAGGTTCTGCGCAGCTACGCATGCGCCCAGCTTCGCACAGGATCCGCAGAGCATGGGATCGGGGCCACTGCTTGGAATATAGTGCTTTAAAAACTGACAGTGCGCTTATAAAACCTGAATCAAACTTTCCACTCTATTTTGTAAATATTTTTTATTTAGATAATTGCTAATCCCAAATCAACCACATATCATAGCACCTGAGCCAAACAAGTATTTTCTATTTTCCTAATTTACTGAGCAATGAAAAATGGTTTAAAACTAAAAGGTAGTTTCCACCCCACTACCCTCCTGCTGTATGTAAGACATGCGGCTTGATTTCTAGCCCTTGTTTCTTCTGAACTCACATTGACCTAAATGAAAGATCAAATCCCTTAGTATTAGGTTAAGAGAGGTTATTCAGCAAGATATCAATTATCCAAATCTCAGCTATCCTAACTTTCCTTTCAAATAAACTTCCAGTGTGCTTCCCCAGTCTTTTGACTCTCAAATTATCCAGCTCTACTTGCTGTTGCCCAAGTGACTTAGATGAGTAGAATTCTATAATACAGTGACTAACCATTTTAACCAAGATTAGGTTCACAACTTCTTTATGTCTGATCCCATTCAGTTAGTACAACATCACTGTAATTCATGCTCTGCATAATACCTATGAATACCACTTGAATTAGATGTGCTGCAATTTTTTCTTGGTATCTGATTGTGAGTAAGGTTGATGATGTCCCCACCCTTGCTGTCTAATCACTCATTTGCACT
This sequence comes from Sphenodon punctatus, assembly GCA_003113815.1. Taxonomy (NCBI): domain Eukaryota; kingdom Metazoa; phylum Chordata; class Lepidosauria; order Sphenodontia; family Sphenodontidae; genus Sphenodon; species Sphenodon punctatus. Next base: position 3,260,435 of record QEPC01014420.1, on the reverse strand, counting down.
CTGAATGATGCTAGTACCTATTGACCAGTTACCAATCTACGGAAGCATAAATTGACTATATAGCATGAGGCTGCTTCATTCACATCAAGGAATATGACTCCTCTGGAAGAAACAAGACAAGAGCTCTGCTTACTGCACTAAGAATTAGAAACAGATGGTCAATAAGCTCCCTTGTTGACAGTTAATTTGCTTGCCAGTCCATTAGTAATGAGCAGTGCAGCCTTTCACCTCTAGATTGCCAGTTAAAACAGTCTAAGGTCATCATTAACCAAAATTGAACATATACTGGAAGACTGGCATACATGAAGTGAACTAGTTGTTTTGTCTGTTTCAAAGGCCCTGAATATTATCATAGCAAAATAAATACCATCACCACTAGCTACTCTTGTCGATAGCAGTTCAGAGACCAACACTGAATGCATAAGAGAATTGGAAAAACACTTGTTCCAACAGATGCTGATGCACTGATAGGTTATTGTGGATAAACTTGCACTAATAATAACCAACTCCATTTATTCAGCATATAAAATAAAGCGCTTGATCTTTTAAATGTGCCTCTGGTACAAGCCTTATTGATTGATTGATTGATTGATTGCCTTTATATGCCGCCCCTCCTGCACAAACACTTTCCCCTTTAACAGGGCTTTGGCCAGAAGATAATTCTTAAGATTAGATGTACATTCTGAGGATTGACTTCCTGGATCCTCAAAATTATAAGTACCTCTTGTTTTTCCTCCTTCCATAGTCCCTTGAAATAGCTTGGCAAATAAAATCCAACCAATTCTAGAAGGTTTTTGAGTTATTTTCTATTTGGATTCTAGGGGAGAGGTGAGAGGATAGTAGTTTTATTTTGTTTAGCGAGAAAACATAGTAGACACAATAAAAATGCTTAACGGCCATTATAAGTTAAGTCATTTCTTTCTGAAGATATTGTATTAGGAAAAATCCTGACAGTCTTACTGCAGGCAACACAGGGAATAATGAGCAATTTGTCAATTCTAAGCAAAGATAGCAAAACAAAAGACTCAGGACCTCTGTCATCACTCAGCTGCATAATAGTTTATTAATCCGTGTTTAGTTCAATTTTCTTTCAGAACCAGGTTTGTTTCCCTTTAAGAGATTATTCACACTAACTTTTTTCACCCCAAAAGATTTGACTATCCATTTTGATAGAGAAGACCTTTACTGAAGAATGAAGTTAAACCATTAGACCCATTAAACCCACACCCATTAAAACCCATTAAAACCATTAAACCCACACTTGATGATTATAGCCAAATCCACAAGCACTAAGAAACATTTTGACTCAAATTCTGTTTGAAGACTCATGTCATTTCTTATTTGACCGGAGCCTATTCCAACCATAATTAAGAATTCAGTCCTACATGCCGTAAAGCAAATGCCAGTTTTAAACATGTGCGGTGCACACGTGGTGTGAAATCATGCCGCTTGTAAAAATCTCATGGGCGGGGTTTAGACACGACATTTTGGACATTAAAGACAGTCACACATTCTTTTAAACCCGCAGTTTTAAAAGAATGCACAACGGCTTTAACACACGAAATGTCGCATCTAAACCCCGCCCTCGAGATTTTTACAAGTGGTGTGATTTCACACCGCGTGTGCACCGCACATGTCTAAAAGCAGCCAAAGTGAAGCGTGAATATCATATCCAGTGTTTTTAACAACAATAGTTCTTTTTCATGAAGGATTTCCAAATGCTTTATAGTAGGATCGTTCCTTCACTACTAAACTCTATAGCATTACTAAAACACACACACTCCAGAAATAGTTAAGAGAGATGTGAGGGCAATGTAGAAGCTGTTCTACATCAGCAGCAAAATGAAGAATTCTGCCATTCATAATCTGACCAAGCTTTTCTTCAAACATGGTGTTCTCTTCTCTTCCCACTATACCAAGGAGCATGGCCCGGCCAGAAATATAATTTGCTCTGCCTCAAGGTCCCATAAAGGGATTGAGAGACAAATACTTTGAGCTAAGAGCCTTCTTTGCTCATCCTGCCAGCAAAGGAAATGAGGTTTTCCCTCATCCTCAGCAGTCAATGGCACCACTGACAGAAAAGGAGAACAGACTGGGTAGCAATTAGCCAAGTTTGTCTTGTATACAGGACCCTTTGCAGATGCTTGATTTACTTGAGCTTATGGCTGAGCTGCCAATAAAGTGTTTACATCAAGTTAATCAATTTGTTAGAAACAGACTCAAAATCCAAAATGTGAATTCAGATTTCAAAAATCCCACTGTGCATTGGTGTTTGAATCCACACTGGGGTCAGTTGTGAAATCTGGGTCACATCTGAATTCTGTGCCTCTAAGGTACTGGTGTAGGACTGTCTCTGATTTTTTTGGTGCTTTTGTTTACTCATTATGAGCAAGGAATGGCTAGAGATCATTAGTGTATCCAGCAGAATTATATGTATGCAGTGCGGGGAGGAGATGTGCAAACACAATTTTATTTTTGTTTGTTAACTCGACCAGGAATAAACGCTTTACAGCTCTGATTATTTTTCCAATGCATTTGGCACAATACTCTTACATGTACACATGTATTATAGCTGCTATCTTTATCTAGAAAGATATGTGATTTGTAACACGTTTATTTATTTTATTTATTTATTTATATCAGTATTTTTACACACACACCCCTCCTATCCAATGGCAGCTAAGGGTGGTGAACAACAATATAAAAATATAAAATACAACATGTAAAATATAAAACAATATATTATAAAATCTCTGTTTAAACTACAACATCAAAGGCCCAAAGAAATAAAGAACCCCTTACCCGAAAGGAATCATTCAGCAGCTACATTCACTAAACATTTAAACACACTGAGCCTGATCCCAAACCCTGCCAATCCTGCATGCAGGATGGTTGGGCAGTTTCCGTGGGGCAAAATGTGTCCATGATAGGGATCCACGCAGCTTGTGTGTGGCTGTGCATGTGCGCGGCTCTGCACGCAATCTGCAGGGTCTGGGATGAGGCTCATTGACAAGAGAAATGGGGATAAAATTTGCTTCGTAATCTAAACCCACTCTTAGCCGCTTTTCAAACGGGCCCTGGTGGGTGGGGGGATGGGTGTGCGCCCATGAGGGTGTGCACACCCATCTCCACTCACCTCCACCCATCTACACACACAGAGGAACTGGCATTGGAGCCCATTGCTCCATGTGTGGGTGATGGGTGGAGATGGGTGGAGCGCAGGAGCCCACTCGTACCCCCACCCACCATGGGTGCCGTTCCTACGGGCACCCAATCATCCACCACCTGCACCTGCCGTGGTGTTCACCCGTGTGAAAATGGCCTTAAAAAATAAAGAGCTTCGTAAAAAACAAATAAAACTTGTTGAAGGCAGGAAGTCCCAGAAACAATGCAAATTCAGGTTCATTTCACCTGTAAAGTGAAAGGGGGGCCAGAGCAGGATTGGGTTACAGAGTGGGGGGGGGGGACTTTCCCTCAGTGTGAAGGGTGGGGGGGAGTCCTTGGTGTAAATCCCACTTGGTGAGAGGAAGTGTGATGGTGGGGTCAGCAGGGGTGGGGATCTCCCTTGCCAGCTGGGCGGAGCAGATGGGAGGGAGGGATCTGGCTGGGGGGGGCGCAGCCATAGAGATTGTGATGGGGCGGGGGAGATATGGCCCCTTTGATGCCTGTCCCTCTCATTTTCCCCCAGACGGATGATGAGGTGGTTCGAGATCAGAGGACCCCTGACCTGGGTTTGATGCTGCTGAATGCGAGGTCGGTGGTTATTAAATCTACCACAGTCTGGGAGTTAATCCTGAACTCTGATGCTGACCTCATGTGTATTACGGAGACCTGGCTAGACGATGAGTCGGGGCCTATTCTGGTTGACCTTGTTCTAGCCGGGTACTCTGTGCGGCACCTGGGGGGGGAGGTGTAGTCATTTTTTTTAGGGATTTGTGGTCTGTCAGGAGGTATCCGGCGCAGGCCACATCAGGGGTAGAGGGCCTCCATCTTGTGTTTGATTTGGTGGGGGACAGAGTGGGGGTGCTGCTGGTATACCATGCCTGTACAGCGGCATCTCTATATGCTCTGACATAGCTGGTGTTGGACGTGGTGTTGCGCGCCCCAAAAACTTTGATCTTGGAGGACTTCAACATTCATGCTGATGCCAATCTTGGTGGGACAGAGTAGGAGTTCATGGCCTCCATGGCAACCAGGGTCCCAAATTGTCAACGCATGATGGGGAACATACCTTGGACCTGATTTTTTTGCACCAGCCTTGAGGCAGGGGATCCATTGAAGGGGGAGGTGTCAGTAGAGCCCTTGTCATGGACAGATCATTATCTCCTGAGAGCACATCTCCTGGCGCATGTCTGTCCCCAGAGGAGTGTGGAACCAATTTGGATCGTTTGCCTCCAGAGACTAATGGAACCTGAGCGGTTCCGGAAGGCTCTTGGGGAGATACCCTCTGATCTCAATGACCGCCTGCTCAATGACCTTGTGGCGCTATGGAATGCCTTGTTGGTGGAGGCCATCAACCGGAAGGCTCCGAGGCGTCTGCTCCCCTGGCAGCGGCTCCTCAGGCCTCCATAGTTACAGAGGATCTGAGGGTTTTGAAGCATGAGGGGTGGCGGTTGGAGCGACGCTGGTGTCATTCGTGTGCTGAAGCCAACAGATTGCAACATAGAGCTAGTTTACATGCCTATCCCACTGCAGTAAGGGCAGCAAAAAAGGAGTTTTCTGCTCCCCATATAGCCTCTGCTAAATCTCATCCAGTAGAGCTTTTCCGGGTGGTGAGGGGATTGGTCAGTCCTCCCTCTCTCCGCCTGGAATTTGAGTCATCTAGTGCCCATTGTGACATGTTTGTTGATTATTTTGCAGAGAAAATCACTCGGATTCACCACAACTTCAATGCCTCACATATTGCAATGGGTGAACCAAAGGTTATGGAAGCCTCGCCGGGTCCTGTTTTGTGGGATCAATTCCAGTCAGTGTAGTTCACCAAGGTGGAGGATGTTCTCGGGACTGTTAGGGCCACTATTTGTGAACTTGATCCATGCGTCTCCTGGCTGATTAAGGCCAGCCAGGAGACAGTGGGACCGCTGCTGGAGGGAGTGATCAATGCCTCCCTTCTGGAGGGCAGAGTGCGGAGCTGTCTCAAAGAGGCAGTGGTGCGGCCTCTTCTCAAAAAAACCATTACTTGATATTGATTCCCTTGACAGATAACAGCTGGTTTGAACCTTCCCTTTTTAGGGAAGGTTATTGAGCAGGTAGTGGCTCAGCAGTTGCAGGGACATCTGGACCGCACCAGTTATCTGGACCCCATGCAGTCTGGCTACTCCAGGCTACAGCATGGAGACTGCGCTTTTGGCCATGGTCGACAACCTTCACCGTAAACTGGATCAGGGTCGTTTGACCCTACTAATTCTGTTAGATCTGTTGGCGGCTTTTGTTACCGCTGACCATGAGACGTTGGTGACTCGCCTGCAGGACCGAGTTGGGGTGAGTGGAATCATTCTTGGTTCCACTCCTACCTGGCCAAAAGAACTCAGCGTGTGGTGTTTGGGGACTGTTTTTCGTTCCCTCAAGATCTCACTTGTGGGGTCCTGCAAGGTTCCATTCTGTCCCCTCTCCTGTTCAACATGTATATGCAGTCACTTGCTGAGGTTGTGAGATAGTATGGGGTGCGTTGTCATCAATATGCTGATGACATCCAGCTCTACCTCTCTTTTTCATCCAATCCAGGGCTGGCAGCTGTGAGGGACTGGATGAGGGCAAGCCGACTGAAGTTGAATCCCGACAAGACAGTGGTGATAGTAGTAGGTAAGGCAGTGGATGTGGCAGCTCCTCTCATTGATGGGATTTGTCCTCCCCTGGCTTCCCAGGTTCACAGTCTGGGCGTGCTGCTCAATCTGCAGCTTCATCTGGACTTCCAGGTGGGGGCTGTGGCATGGAGTAAGTTCTGCCAATCACATCTGGTGCGACGGCTTTGGCCATATGTTTCAGATAGTGACCTGGCTACTATCATCCATGCTTTCATTACCTCGAAATTGGACTATTGCAATGCACTCTATGTGGGGCTACCCATGGTGACAGTTCAGAGACTGCAGCTAGTGCAGAATACAGCGGCCTGTCTCCTTGTGGGGCCGGGACACCGTAAACACACTACACTGGTGTGCCAGGTTTTACGCTTGCTGCCTATTGTCTTCCAGGCCTCATTCAAGGTGTTGGTTTTGACCTATAAAGCCCTATGCGGCCATGTCCCGACTTACCTGCAGGATCACCTCACTCCCCGTGCTCTGGAGTGACCTCTGTAGTCTGCCGGGAGTGCCCTTCTTGAGGACACCTGTATGGCCCAGTGGGCCACTATGGAGAGGGCATTCTCAGTGGCTGCATCTAGGCTGTGAAACTCCCTCCTGGCTGAGGCCCGGTTTATTTATTTATTTGTTTGTTTATTTAAAACGTTTATACCCCAACCCTCCTGCCACAGGCGGCCCGGGGCAGCTAACAAAGTAAATCAATAAAAATACAATATAAAACATTAAATAGCAAAAACAAACAATAAAACAATAGGAATGGGGAGAAGAAACCCTGAATCACCCACCACCCCATCCACTCTCACCATTCTCCCTCGCCAAATGCCTGACGGAACAGCCAGGTCTTACAATTCCTACGGAAACTCAGGAGGTCTGGGGCCAGACGGGTCCCCACCGAGAGGGAGTCCCAGAGGCACGGAACTCGGGCCCGGAAGACTATTGGTAGCCAGTGCAGAGATCGGAGCACTGGTGTAATGTGCTCTAAGCGGCCCAGCCCCACCAGAAGCCAGGCCGCCGCATTCTGCACCAGTTGCAGCTTCCCCCAAATCTCCCTTCCTTTTGCCATATATGTAAGACCTGGCTATTCCACCTGACTTTTGGTGAGGGAGATGAGGTGTAGGGTGTGGGTTAGGGTTGGAGGGTGGATTTTTTTCTGTTTTCCTTCTCTTTTATTGTGTTGTAGATTTTATGTGTTTTTATTATGTGAGCCGCCTAGGACTGTCTGGAGGAGGAGGGCCGGGATAGAAAATGGTTTAAATAAATAAATAAAATCAGTAAATAAATCACAAGCAAAGCTACTGGATTCTAACGTGAAACAGTTTCAGAGGGGCTTTGCCTAGCTTGTTTTTCTTGAGATGACAATCAAGTATTCATGTACTCAGGTAATCCTCTCCAGTTTATAAAATGCACTGTATTACTATGGTATTGGGTTTTAACAGATCCCAATTAAGTCACACTGAAAAAAAAAATGTAATTTATCTGAAAGCAACTCCAGTATAATGCATTTTTAAATTTTTTGTATTCAGTTATTGTTTGTGGTACAGAAATACAACACGACCACACAAAGGTACTTGGGGTCAATAGCACACACAATATTTATTTATTTATTTATTTATTTATAGTAGCATTTGTATGCCACCCCCTCCTGCTACAAGCATCTTGGGGTGGCTAACAACATTTTAAAACATATAATAAAATTAATTAAAATCCACATTTCCCAGAATTAAGCCACCACCCCCCAAAACAATAAAACCTCACCCTAACTGAACACACCCATCCCATCTCCCTTGGCAAAGGCCCTGCTGAACAGCCAGGTCTTACACTTTTTACAGAAGACAGGAGGTCATTGTGAGATGTTAACAGTAGCATTTCACAATGACAGTACTGAGGGTTGGATTGATACACCCCCCCTCATGCTTTCTAAACATAAGATGTACAGAAACTACGAAAGTAACAATAATAATGGGGGTGGGAGTGGAAATGACCTAACTGGTGCATTTTCCCCCCAAAACAGAACTGCAAGTAGGTATGATGTAAAGGACACTGGGTGTTAATGGATGTCACATGGCGATGTCTGTCCAACCCTGGGTACGGGAGGGCTATCCCCTGCCAGGTATGGTCTGGTTGCGGGAACACACATTCCTGCACGTCCCCCAACCAGGGAGGAAGGACGGGGAGCGACGTATCGTTACTTGGACACATTCCTGACATTGCCCCGCCCCCCACCATGACGAACAGTCATGGCTGCCTATTACTGGCAGTCATGGCTCACCGTCATGGCAACCTCTACAATACCAGAAGGAACCAGGCTGGGAACAACTTGTTCCCATCCAGGTCATCTGTTCTTCCCCGGCCAGGTGGAAGCCAGGTGCGGACTGTGGGCCCAGTTCATACCAGGCCCACATTTCCCACCCAGCTCCTATTGCCGGGGTAGGAACTGGGCCCACATCTGATGGGCCGCAAACAGACTGCCCACCATGACTCTGTCCCAGTCAGGCCTAACTGGGCCAGTCTTACGTATGTTTTTACCCACTGAAGGTTTACACTATGAAAGTGAAGGTTTCACACTATGAAATTGCTAAACAAAATTGAAGTTGATAAGTGTGTGTTTCCACCTTGGGGTGTAATTTACCCCAATGCCCTTGTAGTGATATTTTTTCTGTACACACAGAAAACGTCGTTTATGAAAACAGGCAAAATGTTGAATTGTTGTCTTTATTCTATTTTGAGAACACGTAATGGGAAGTAAGTCTCTTTTTAGAGTATGTGTTTGTGGTGAATATCACCTCGGCACCCTAAGTGTGTAGTGCTTTCATTTTCCCATTCATTACAACTGGGGCCAAATTTACCCCCAACATCATTTTAGTGAAATTCTCATTTTTTAAAAAAAAAAATTACAGCTGGGGGGTGCTGAACCAACACAGGACAGCCAGAACCCAAACAGCAGTAAACTCCACAACCTAACTGTACTGAGTGAAAAAATACTTTCTTTTGTTTGTTTTTACTCTGCCACCTGTGAGTTTCATGGAGTGTCCCCTAGTTTTAGTACTAGTTGAGAGGGTAAATAACCATTCCCTGTTTACAAGTTCCACACCACTCATGATTTTATAGACCTCTATCATATCTCCTCTCAGCCGTCTCTTTTCCAAGCTGAAGAGCCCCAACCTATCAAGCCTCTCCTCCTACGGGTGCTGTTCCATACCCTGGATCATTTTTGTTGTCCTTCTCTGTACCTTTTCTAGTTCAGCTATGTCTTTTTTGAGATGGGGCGACCAGAACTGCACACAATATTCAAGGAGCGGCCGGTCGCACCATTGATTTGTATAGAGGCATTATGACCTCCTCAGTTTTATTCTCTATTCCCTTGCGAATAATTCCTAACATTCTGTTTGCTTTTTTGACCGCTGCAGCACACTGGGCTGAGGATTTCAGTGTATTATCCACAATCACTCCCAGATCCTTTTCCTGCGTGGTAACTCCTAGCTTAGTACCCAGCATTGTGTACTAATAAATTTGGATTATTTTTCCCAATGTGCATCACTTTGCACTTGTCCACATTTAATCTTGTCTCTTCATCTGCCATTTAGATGCCCAGGCACCCAGTCTTGTAAGATCTTGCTGCAGCTCCTCACAGTCTGCTCGTGTTCTGACTACTCTGAATAACTTAGTGTCATCTGCAAATTTGATTACCTCACTCTTAACACCCTTTTCCACATCATTAATTAATACATTGAAAAGAATTGGTCCCAGTACAGATCCTTGGGGCACACCACTTTTTACACCCCTCCATTGTGAAAACTGGCCATTTAGTCCCACTCTTTGCTTCCTATCCTTTAACCAGTTACCAATCCATAGCAAAACACTACCTCCTATTCCATGACTTTTTAATTTTCTCAAAAGTCGTTTATGTGGGACCTTAGCAAAAGCTTTCTGGAAATCCAGCTACACTATATCTGCTGGGTCTCCCCTGTCCACATGCTTGTTACGCCCTCAAAGAATTCCTTTTAGGACATTGTGCATTTTTACATATACCTTAAAGTTCCAGATTTTTCAATCTTCTGGGTTTACAAGTCGACAAGGAAGTTCCGGATCCATTTTCCACACACACACTGCCCTGAGGCAGTTCCTGGATGCATTGTTCACACAAACACTGCCCTAAGGCAGCCTAAAGTAGCCACAGCTGTAGATGTGATGGCTGCCATGGAAACCAAGTGACCACAGCTGCCTGGAGCAAAGCAGTTTACCAGGAAAACCTTTTACACACAAAGGTTCTGGGAGAAGTTCTACGCTGAAGTTCAAAGATCCGGATGTTTAAGATCTGGGTAAGTGATTTAGACACACAGAAAGTTCAGGATGTAACAGCAAACATCCAGGAGAAATGTGTGTGTAAAAACACCTATTGTCACGGCACTCCAGTACCCAATATCTCCAAAGGACAGTCAGTTAGTATTAACCATTAGTTTTCTGTGGTTGAAAAACCATCCGGGGTAACACTGTACCCCAGGTACAAATGGGTTTCCCTGTATGGGGTACAAAGTTACCCAAAGTCCATGTTAACTGTTGGGGTTAGTATTTGAGTTCACCTTGGTTTCCTGCGTGCCGAAGAGGGGGAAAGCAGTTATGTTGTTATCCACCATGCACCATGACATGTTGGTGGGTGGAGAGCAGAGGAAGCCAGAGATCATTCTCCATTACAACAAAAATTCTGTATCCTTGATAGTGAATTATATCCACCCTAAAAACCCACTGTATTAATCTGCTTATGGGGTATGATATACCCCAATTACATCACTGTTGAAAAATATAAATATGAATGATTTTAATATGACTACTAGGTACTGAGCCATTAGGAGCTTGTTTGTATTTCAATAGCTGGCTACCACAGTAACTAATGGTGGGGTCAAAATGACCCCTTCAGTCTTATAGGATAATAATTCATAAGCAAACAAAGTGGCTAACTCACAGGCAGACAGTTTGTCTGCATGTCAAGAGCCAGAGCTATTAGGAGCTTGTTTGCATTTCAATAGCTTGCTGCTATAGCAACGCATGGTGGGGTCAAAATGACCCCCTCAACCTAAGAGGATTTGTTTTTCAACACAACCTTGCAAATAAAATAAAAAATTGAAGCTTCACACTATGAAAAGATTAACTTCAGTACTATCGTCAGAGGTACAAATTTACCCCCAGAATAACAATGTTGTTGATTTCACGTAACTGGATGAAGATTAAAGTACAATGGCAGGATACTCAAACAGTGGATGGCACTGGAGCACAGCCAGCCAGCAGGGTAAAATTTCACAAGCAGGTCTTGAACATAGCTTAGGGCTTATACCGTTCAGGGCCTTAAAAACCAGCAGCATGGTGTTAAATTCCATCCGTCACTCTACAGGAAGCCAATGTAGTAGTAGTTTATTTGAGTAACCCGAAGGTCATTTCAATATAAACACAGGAAGCCAATGCAAAGAATGCAGGACACATGTAACGTGATGACGGCTGCCCAAACCAGGTGCCACGCTGCTGTATTCTGAACAGGTTGCAAACAATGGAAAAGCACCATTGGAACCACATTGAAAAGAGATTTGCAGAAATCAAGCCACATATTCACCAGGGCATGGGTTGCTGGAGCAATCTCACCTGGTATACAAGCATAGCTTATGCAAACTCTGCAACTGGAAAAAGCATCTTCAAACACTACCCAGTCTTCCCCTGATTGAACACGAAGTAGCTCTGACGCATCCAGCTGACTATATCATTCAGGCATTCCTCCAAGACAGAGGACAAGCCGACAGGGCTCACCGGTCAAGAGATACATAGTTGTGTATCATCAGCATACAGATGATACTCAACTGCTTAGTCATGACATCCCTGAGGGGCTGCATGTATAAGTAGGACAACATGGGTGATAGAATAGAACCTTGGAGAAAACCACATTTCAAGTCTCTTGGGGATGATGCATAACCATTCATCATCACCAACTGACTCCACTCTTGTAGATATGCCTCAAGCCACCAACTTATCAGTTCCCGTCACACTGGTGGCATCCTTCAGCCACCAAAGCAGCAGCCCATGGTCAACCATACTGAATGCTGATGTAAAGTTCAGCATGACCAAAATAGTTAGCTGTCCTTGATCCAAAAATCATCAGAAGATCATTCATCACCCTGGAAAGTGCGTTCTCTCCCCCATAGGAAGACTTGAGCCCAGCTGGGAATGTTCCCAAAATGTTATTGGGAGTCCAAATTCTGCTACAGCTTGCCATGGACTTCTCAACCACATTCCCTAAAAATATAATCTCACAATCCCGACAGTGACAAAGATGTGCAAAATGTATCAAATATCAGTCAAATTGAGGTCCACAGAGGACATGACCGCACTTGGGAGTGTGACCCACAATTTGGGAAGTTCTGCTCCAGGTTCTTTAAACAGAGAGCTGCTTTTTAAAATTTCCACCTTTCCCTCACCAGTGATATAGCTGAAATAAAGATGATAGCTTTGAGAGCTCCCAGAAAGTCTGCACAACATAGTAGTGAAATTATTTATTTGCTCTGGTACTACTCTCAATGTCACAATCATAGCAGTAGGAACCAAAGAGGCCATGTCAACGAGCTGACTACAGACTTTTCCAGTCCCTCCCACATTGCCTTGTAGTCAGTGCACAAAAAAAGAGCAAGTGAAAGAGTCCAGATGATGATAAAAAGTACTGGACAATGTGAATAATTCTGTCTCTTTCCTTCTCCTCATTGCTAGTTAATCAGCACTATTATTCTCAGTACAGCATATGTTCAATATCTTCAGAAGAGCTGCTTCAAATACTCACTTGTTTCTAAAAAAAAAACCTGCCAGCAGGCCAGTATTCAATTCATAAGCAACCCTACCAAAAAAAAAAAAGGGCTGGTAAGAGAGTTAAATGTGCAAACAAAACAGGTTCCTAGGGCTGAAACTAGTTTCCAACAGAACTGGGTGTTTCAACTGGTTTGACTGGAATTTGGATCGGACGAAATTCCAGTCAGACAAATCAATTTTGTGTGTGCGTGGCATTTTGCACATGGATTGGAATAGCTGTTTCGAACCAGCCCTATGCCTTTCCATATCCAACTTCCAAGATATTATTCCAAATTGTGGTTAAAGAAATAGTGGACGATACCTTGTAGTTTTTCTTTTGACACCATATATGGGGAGCAGGACCATTGCGAGTCTGCTAAAGAAACCCTTTTTGCTGGACAGAGCATGACACCTTACAGGGTGCTTAGAGGACATGCTGTTACATGCTGCTGATCTAGTTAGCTTGAGCACTGTGCAAATTCTGCACCTAACACCTGCTGCTGGCTACAGGATAAAGATTAGCTACATACTTTCCCTATTCTACAGGACATGCTTTATAATTACCACACAACTCAGCAGGGACATGCAACAAGAGAGATTCCTGACACTAGAGGCATGTGGTGAGAGGAAGAAGAAACAGATTATAATTGCTTCCTTCTCCTACATGACACAAGAGGATATAGAACCCAATCCTACAAGTTGCTTAGCATCACTGCTAAGGTACCAAGTAACAAGGGCATTTGGACATCACTGGGCTTTGATTGCCAAAAATTCAGTGTTCTTCCATAAGACCAAATTTGCATTGTTATAAGTTGACAATTTTGTCAAAATTGAATGAGCACAACCATAATATCTGTTCCTGTACTTGTCTTGCCTGGTGACAAGAAATTGCTTGTTTCTGTTCATTAGCAATAAAACCTGCAGTCAATCAGTTTTGCCAACCTCAGCAGCAAATAATATAGATTTTAGACAAACCAAGAAGCAAATTACGTTCACCAAAATAAAGAGGCAATGAAATCATAGGGAAGTAAACTGTCACAGTCCAGCACAGTGTAGGCATACAGGACAGGCACATTCTTGTAAGAAAGAAGCCAGCAGAGTCTCTGTTGACCAGCAATGTCATACAAGCACACGTAAACATCAAGAGGGGGGAAAAAAGGAGAGGGTAGCAAAGAATCAAAAACTCTGCCCCAAACTGGAATGATTATGGGGTGGTGGAAGCAATTCCTGAGAGAATGAATAAGCACCTCAAAAACACGCTGGGAATATAAGACCTTACAACCAGAGATGTCAAGGAGACAGACCTCTTTGGCATTGGACTTGTAAACCCACCTGGGTTTACAAGTCCACAAGTAAATTCTGGATGCATTTTTCACACATACACTGCCCTGAGGCAATTCCTGAATGCATTCTTCACTCACACACTGCCCCGAGGCAGCCTAAAGTAGCTGCAGCTGTAGATGTGACAGACTGCCATGGGAACCAAGTGACCACAGCTGCCTGGAGCAAAGCAGTTTCCAGGAGAACTTTTTACACACAAAAGTTCTGGCAGATGAAGCTTATGGTTCAGGATCTGGATTAGTTGAAAAATTAGGAGGGATTTAAAAATGAATTTCGCAGTAACTTTCTTATTTTATAATTGCAGTAATATTGTTAGGGCTACTGGTTTAAGGAAAAACACCCAATATGATGCCATGTTGATGGATAACTATAACAACATTAATATTGTGGAAACAAGGGTGGGTTGTGTGATTTAATGGATGCAGTACTTACTCAATTGGGAGTACTCAGGAGACCTGGGTTTTACGCCTTCATTCATAAATTACTGATCTTCTAGCAACCTTGGGAAAGTCACTCCACTTCTATGCACCTCCCATACCTTGGGCAGGCCTGTTCACACTAAAAGCTCTTTGTAAACTATTACTTATTGTGAATTTTATGATGCTGATCTCAGTGGGAGCATAAGCACAACAGTAATACAAATAATAAAGGGTGATGATAATAAACAACAATAATGGAACAAGATGGTATGGAAAATGAAGACTGGAAGTAGTGCCTAAAAAGGAAAGCCTTCCCTTGGCACAAGGCTGATCATTCAAATAAAAGTGTTTTTGTTGTGGTTATTTTCCCTCATTCCTTTGTTTGGCTCATTTTAGTTTTAAGATTTTGGTTTCACTCATTTTTATATATATATATATATATATATATATATATACACACACTTTATTATACATATAGAACACTTTATTTATATTTAACACTTTATTATATATAAACAGTTTATTAATTATTTGTAGTCTGTAGTTACTACGAATTATTAAGAAACAGAATCAAAGTATCAAAGAATTGTAAGGTTGGAAGTGACTTCCTCGGCCAAGGGGAGAGTGCAGTGTCCATAAAGCATTGCATACTAGTCTCCCCTTAGTCGTGTGGTGGTACTATATCACGAAGAGGTTCGTGAGCTTGCAGCTTTACAGAGTTAATATAAGGCCCTTTTCACACAGGCCGTGGTGCAGGGGGGATGGGTGGACGCCACAGTGCTGGGGTGGTGGTGGGGACAGCCATTACACGGGCACACACCCATCTCTACCGACCTCCACCCATCTCCACACATGGAGCAACCAACTTTATTACCGAATACCGGTGGCGCCGTGCGTAGGTGAGGGGTGGATGTTGGTGGAGCATGGCAGCACACACCCACACCCACCCATGGTGGTCACACTGGCGCCTCCCCATGTCCACGTAGCAGATCTGCATGAGTGGAGGGGGGGGAGGTCTCTTGTGTGAAAAGGGCCATACCCAGGGCTTTTAGTTCAGAAGGTCACAGTGCATGAATATATACACAATAGGTCCCCAATTCAATCCCTGCAGCAGCTAACAGGTTTTTTTTCTTCTCTTGTAAACATATGTGCTCTTCATATCCCCACCCTTTGTTGTTACAGGGTTGCACACAACTACTTTGGTGGAACTGAACTGACGAAATTGCATGCCTTTCACTATGGTCTTTTTTACATGATCCCTGAAGAGTGGGGAGTCCATGGGTGCGCCAGTGCATGCGCAGTGGGTG
This sequence comes from Sphenodon punctatus, assembly GCA_003113815.1. Lineage (NCBI taxonomy): Eukaryota > Metazoa > Chordata > Lepidosauria > Sphenodontia > Sphenodontidae > Sphenodon > Sphenodon punctatus. The sequence continues at coordinate 3,244,751 of QEPC01014420.1, read as the reverse complement.
GGCAGGGCGAGCATACGGGTGCACATGCATTCCCACGCACTCCCCACTCCTCCCCATGCACAGAGCAACCACCATTTTTCCTCACTGATCTGTGTGTAGAGATGAGTGGGGGGTGCGTGGGGATGTGTGTCAGGTGGGAGTGCACATGCACCCCCACTCACCACACGTGCCCACACCACGTCCTTCACACGGGCCTCTCCCACACACGAACATGCAAATTTCTGCATGTTCATGGCTGGGAGAGCCCCGCATAAAAAGGGCCTATGAATTTTGTGTACCAAAGGACTGCAGACTCTGAATGAGGAACAAGCATCTAGATCAACAAAGCTCAAGTGCGAGCCACACAAAGAGTTTCTTTTATTCAGGTTTTTTTTTTCATGGACATAAAAACCCTTTATGAACACAGAAAAAAGATTATTTTTTTAAAAAAAACTAATATGAAATCTTTTGCTTGATTCCCAATTTGTAAAGGATGGGATTTTCTAATTAGTGGGGAAATCTCTGAGAAAAAGTCCCATCTGTTGATGGTACTCCGTAGTTTGAAGTTAATTAGGTTTGCTGGGAGAGTGCCTGGCTATGTGACCAACTTAAGTGCATTCAGCTTTGCCAATATATTTTTTTAATGTAATTAGCAAAAAAAAGGGCAAAACTTTCTAATCAAAATGTGCATTTTACAACTGCTAAATGTTGAATTGACAGTAGTCCTATTGGCTTTGACATGGACCTGAAAAGCTTTTCCTACTAACAATCATATCAGGGCAGTCGAAGAGAGTCTGCTCCGGACTCCAACCCCGTCCCTCCATCAGCTGTTTGTTGGGGCAGCTGGGGAAAAAAACCATTGCTCCGGTCCCCCATCAGTTGTTTGTTGGGGTGAGTGCAGACGCTGTTGCAGGCCCACTCTCCCCTCCATCATTGTCGCGCATCCAGGGGTATCACTGGTGAGTTTTTTAACACAAATACCCTCGCTCATCTAGAAACACCCAGTATCTTTGGAGGACTAGAAGATGCAGGTGATCTCTGCTCCAAAAGAGGACGCAGGGGTGAATTCTGAATAGAGCATCCGCTCCACGGAGGGAAGAGGACTAGGCGAGCAGGCAGCAGAGAAGAATGTGAAAGTGGGAAACCCTTCCATTTCTCCCTAAAACTTCAGGCTTCCCAAAAAAAGTTTGCAGAGAGCAGATGGCAGGTTCTACCCTGGGACATGAAAACAGGAGATTCATAGCCTGGCAACCCACAAAAGCCACACTATTCCTGTACCAGCTACGTCAGGAAAGTTCATTACTCACCAGTTTCTGGGTCACTGTCCTTGAGAGGTCACTGATAAATGGACTCTGTGTGACAAATCAAAAGCCTGGACAGTTGCAACGATTGCTTACCCTAAGGTGATGAGTCAGACTGTATAATAAAATACAGCAGATCTATCCATTTAATGCTTTTTGTCATCTCAAATTCCTTCCCTCGTCCCATATTTAGTTGTTTATAAAGTTTGTATTGTTAGCTTTCTGAATTAGATTGCAACTCACAAGAGGTACCTGGTACAGGCACCACAGTGAAATAGATAACAGGGCTGGTAAGGGAGGAGATCTGAATAAGCCTGTGCCAAGCTCCCCTGCCACCAACCCGGAGTTCCCCAGCTTGGCACAAAGGAAATTAATACACCACAGGGGAAAGTCCACAAATACTTATGTAAAGAGTTAAGCAATGGCAGTGGCCATAGGCTAGCAGACCACAGCGAGAGGAAAGAGGAGGATGGGTGGACTGAATAAAAACTAGTGCAGGTCCCCCACCCCTTGCAATCCCCAGAGGTGTTTCCCCCATAGTAGAGTGCTCAGTTTGTAACTATCTTACAAGTCCAAATCCCAGCTGGCCAAGCTTGTGCTGTCTCTGTGCTGCACACTCTTCACTCTGCAGCTGTCTGCACTGTGCCTTCTGCTGTTCATTATGACATTTGCCACATTAGGAAATTGAAAAGAGATTGCTGACACCTTCACTAGAAAAATCTGGTGGAAGTAACAATCAATAACCAACAAAACCACAAATCACTGATACTCTCAGGCAGAGGGCCACCAGGTAAGGGCTTCTGTGTGTCAAAGTGATAGTTCCCATCCCCAAAATACCCTTGCAGTATTATCCTAATTTTTGAGATGAGAAAACAGAGGTAAAGCCTAAGGGTGCAGCCACATGAGATGCCTTGGACAGGCTACCACAGCAGCCTTAAACTGTACCATGCAATGCCGTGCTTCATGTCGCCGGTGACCATCAGATTTTCTCCCCACCATGTGACGGGGCAAGCAACTTTCTGCTACATGATGCGTCCTCAGAAAAAGGCCTAGGACACATCGCACAGCAGCCTTACCCAAAATGGTGTAAGGCTGCCCAAGGAAAGGTAGCCTGTGTGCCTGGGTCCCTGCTGTCCCGCCACGCAGAGAGCTCCACAGCAGAGCTTTGAGCAGAAGGCACTGTTACCCGTCATGCGCAGCCATGTCATGGCCAGGGGCATGAGTTTGGTTGGGCCAGGGAAGGGAGGCGGTGCAGGGCGCCCACTCACATAGCTAGCACCTCAGCCCACTCTGGCTGTGGCAGGAGATCTAACAGCAACCTGCTCAACTGGCTGCCTTGCAGCAGGGCCGACCAGCTGCCCATGCTGGCCCTGCAGTAGCAGCTACGCTTACCTGCCATGAGGCCGTACAGGGATCAGACCTTCTGCAGCTTATGTGGCTGCACCCTAAATCATATGTTCAAGACCATGCTGGAAGTCTGTAGCAAAGCCAGAATTAAATCTAAATCTCCCTTGTCCTCTGCTACTACTCTAACCCCATGGCAATCTTTCTATCCTGGGTTCAGAGTCTGTAATTGTATTGAGCCATGAAATATTTGGCTACAGTTTTTCCTGATGCCACCCCCTCTCTTTCCCTTCAGCACAGCATGGCAACAGTCTGTACGACCAGTATGATTCAGTTAAATAATTAAAAGCAAGTGTTGGGGTTGAAGAGATTCTTGGCCACTCAGACTGCTGATTTTTGAGTAGGAGTCCCACCAGTACCACTGGTTCACAGTGCTTCCCCACTGAAGCAGTAGCAGCAGCTGCAGTTTAGAGCCTGCCTGGAGAAGTAAGAGTCTGAGCAGTGGTCCTCTCTTGGAGCTTCCTTCTTTGTGGGGTAATGGAATATATCATCACTGCTGCTGCTCTGCCAGGCTATCAGCCCCCTGCGAGTTTTCCACCCTCTGGAACTTAGGCCTTTAGTACCCTCCTACTTGTATGGTCATGAGCAGCCCACGTTGAAAAGTAAAGTGGCTGAGCTAAGCTTTGTGAAACAGTTAAATCACATGAGAGCCACTACATGAAGGCATGATATCTTACCACCCAGGTGCAACAAAATAGAAAAAAAGAATTTTCCTCATGCAGATAAGTTACTTGTTCTCAGTCACGAAGTTAAAACCGAGCTCTGCAGCCTCCGCAAGATCGGCACCAAAGCAGTGAGGCTTTGCTTTCCCACGTCACAAAAGCCGTGACCTCTTGCGGTTTCTCACAGAGGCAAATGGTGCATATTTAGTAACATGGGAAGGTGCCCTCAATTTTCCAGCTCTCCATCCTTTGTATGATCGGCACCAAACCTACGCAGCTTTGCTTTCCCACGTGACAAAAGCGGAGGAGCAATTACCGCTCACAGTTTCTCGTGGAGGCAAACGGTGTACATTTAGTAACATGGGAAAGCGCCCTAAGTCTCTGAAACTCTCCACGGATGCAATGTTATCCCCTTGTGTACGGCATAGGGCCAGCCCTATTCTTTTGGTTGATTGTGCGCAGTGTAGCTACAACAGAGCAAACCTTCCTAGGAATAAGTGAATGCTGCATGTATGAAATTGGAACGGTATTTGTTCAGAGAAAGAACCCTTCATTTTTTAGCATGCCTTACTTCTGGAAATGGCAAATAATCAAGATGAGAAAGAGTAGCTCTACTCACATGACCAAGCATTTTAACAGCATTACTTAGAACAAAACACATTTATGCTCCCCATTGTGTGTCCAGAAAACTGCAATGGGGGGAAATCATTTGATTACTGTAGTACCAGGTCAGACCACAGGTGGTTGCTATTACAATCAACATTTGCCAGAAGCGATCACAGATTTTAATTTGAGACACTGCAATTTAGAATGGAAAATGTCCATAATAATTGCAAATGTTAGCAGCCACTGTTACTTTCTATGGGAAGTAATTGCTTTGTTTTTCTTACTTTAAACAACTACAAATGCTGATTCACCTCTTCTCTTTGCTCAAAAATCAAAAACCTCAAACAGCTGTCTCTTAATTTTGGTAACTTGTTAGCTACATAGGCCAAATTTGTGATAAGTGATGGACAGATAATTGAACAGGATGGAGAGAGGGAAATTCAGAGAAATAACTGTAGGGAGGCTGACTGCAGGGCACTGCCGTGTCGGGTTACTTTGAAAAGCTGAGTCACTAAGTATATTTAGATGCATTCCTAATGATCAAAAAAGCCGCATTTTCAACCTTTGAAGAGCATATCAGTATGAAAGATGCTCTCCCGCAACCTTCAGTCAAAGCAATCAATTTTGGTGAAATTACTGAAGGACAAAATCCAAGGAAGAAGGGAATGCCTAAGAAAATAAAGCTTGTTAAGAATGACCATCAAAAATTATGATTTGTCCGAATATGCCATGAACGATGTTTTTAGACTATATGCTGAAAACCAAAAGAAATTTAAGGTCACAACTAAAAAGTGAGGGAATACAGGTGAAAAATACATTTACATTTATATAAGAAATTGCTGTTTTACTGTATCTTTTTTCCCATCATTGACACTTACTCACACAGCTGTATGTCAGCGTTTTCTTCTTTCTAATAAGCTTGCTCTTCATAGATTGATTGATTCTATAAGTAATATCACAATTCAGTGTTTGGTATATTATAAACAACTCTAGGGCAAAATGATAATGTCATAAAATGGGGATCATATTTCATTTATCACAGGTTGAATGAGGATGATAGTTTGGGCTGAAACTCGGTACTCCGATTTTATTCAATTTTACCAAGTACCACCCCATTTGACCTAATTTTTCTGAGTTCTGAATGGCTGAGGCATCGACCTGCCACTCAGGACTCGGAAAAACTTTGGCTGAGTGCAGAAATGGGGCAGAGGGCAGTGTGGCCAGCAGCACAGGCCAGGGAAGGGGAGGGAAGAGGGTGCAGGGAGGGCAGCAGAGAGCAGGGAAGGAGGGCACTCACCTAAAAGTTGTGCAAGAGCTGGGCGCGCTGTTGTCTGAACTCTGCCTCAGTCCGTGGGAGCTGGTTGCGCTGCTCTGGACATTGCCTCCTTTGAATGAGGTAAAGCTCTCTGGGTTCTAATGCTATCTGGGAGTAAGCTGGACTACATTTCCCAGCAGACTCAGAGAACTTTACTTCATTTTAAAAAGGCAGTGTCCAGAGCAGCACAACTGGCTCCCGTGACTTGAGGCAGAGTCCAGACAGCAGTGCACCCAGCTCCTGGTGCAGCTTTTATGTGAGTGGAACGGGGGGTTCCACTGCCCTCAGATAAACATCTTACTAGTCTGCAAAACTAAGGAAAGATAATTACAGGGCAAATCAATTCGTCTGGCAGTAGATAACATTATGGATATGTATACATACAATATATCTTTATGTTATGTCTATACATAAGTAGAATGCTCCTTTCATGACAGTTAACCCTGCTTTGATTTTATTATAATAATTATTATTTATGATAAAAAATTACTATCCCACCCCCTGCTGCCAAAGGCAGCTCAGAGCAGCATACAATATAAAACCTTCTGTATTAATCAGCTGATGGGATATGCTACACCCCAATTACATCACCGTTAAAAAATATAAATATGATTGATTTTAATATGACTACAATCATATTAAAACATAAAAAATTAAATGTGATTGTGTTTGGTACATAAATCATGACAACCATGTGATTGACTCAGAGGGTTGTTGGCCCGACACACGCTATTTTGCACTGGCCTTGAGGCGGGGGATCCGGTGGTGGGGGAGGTGTCAGCTGTGCCCTTGTCATGGTCGGATCATTACCTCCTCAGGGCTGGTCTCCCGGCGCATGTCTTCCCCCAGAAAGGTGCTGAATCGATTCGGTTGGTTCTCCCCCAGAGACTTATGGAACCACAGAAGTTCTAGAATGTTCCGGGGGATTTACTTCCCAAACTTGAGGACCATTCTCTCAATGACCTCGTAGCTTTTTGGAAAACCTTGCTAACTGAGGCCATCGACCGGATGGCTCCTAGGCATCTGCTTCCCAAATGCTGACACCACTGGTCCCCTTTGTTTACAGAGGACCTGCGGCATATGAAGCAGGAGGGATGGCGGTTGGAGCGATGGTGCTGCCGTACTCGTGCTGAAACTGACCGATTGCAACATAGAGTCAATTTAAGGACCTATGTTATTGCTGTGCAGGCTGCAAAGAAGATGTTGTTTGCCACCCTCATAGAAACTGCAAAATTGCATCCAGCTGAGCTTTTCTGGGTGGTGCAGGAGCTGGCCAGTCTGGCCTCACTCCGCCTGGAACTGGAATTTTCCAGTGCTCGCCGTGACATGTTTGTTGACTTTTTGTGGATAAAATCGCTCAGATTCACCAAGACTTCGACAACACACATGTAGCAATGGGAGAACCTGAGGTAATAGAAGTCCCGTTGTGTCAGGCTGGATGGGATCAGTTCCAGTGGGTTTCGTCCGCTGAGGCGGTGGATGTCCTTGGGGCTGTTAGAGCCACCTGTTGTGAATTAGATCCATGCCCGTCATGGCTGGTTGAGGCCTTTCGGGAGCAGTGCCAGCCCCAGGGTTTGTGAGGCCATGTGCGAAAGTCTTGGTGCGGGGCCTAATTTGCATAATTAGGCCCCACCTAATTTTGCAAATGTATAAATTTACATACAACTTACTCCCTCTGGACAGGAAGGATTCCCATTCTCCACTACTCTGAGCAACCATAGAGAAGCACGGCCTCCCAATGCTTCCCTCCACTCCCCCACCTCCCCAGCCGAGCATCTACCACCACTCCCCAGGAGTGGTTCCACTGCAGGGGCAGCCAAGCAGGCAGTGAGGCAGGCACAGAGAGACTGACTGCATCCACTGCCTTACTGGAGGAGGGGGTGAGCTTAGCCAGTCTGGCCTCCAGGGCCTGTTGCTTCTTGCTGCCAGTGCCACCTGTGCCTTGTGCACGCATGCGGTGTGACCAGTCCAGAGGTGCTGCTATCACACATACAAGACACCCAAAATGCAGCTAGCTTATTAAGCACATTATGCCATGAAAAGAGACATATAACCAGTTCAGTTGTGCCCCCATAATCAGTTCATGCTGCCCCCACCCAATAACCAGTTCATTTGCACCCCCACCCCCATATAATTAATTCACACTGCCACGTGGGCACAAATTAAATGGTTATGGGTGTTGGCAGTGTGAATTGATTAAAAGGGGGGTGGGGGCGCAAATGAACTGGTTTTGTGCCCATGGGGCAACATGAATTGATTATATGAGGGTGGGGGCACAAATGAACTGGTTTTGTGCCCATGGGACAGAGTGAATTGATTACATGGGGGGTGCAAATGAAATGGTTATGGGATGCGGGTTTAAAGACAGTATTCCTGTTGGCAATAACTTCATTAAGAAGAGTTAGTGAAATAGCAGCCATAATAATCTCAGAACCATATTTGCAGACAGAATAGATATTGCTTTACATCCTAAATTCCTACCTAAGATAGTATAAGTAAGACAGTTGTGAGAATGTGGCCCTTTTTACCCGGGCCTCTCCCAGCCATGAACATGCAGTTTTCTGTGTGTTCATGGGTGGGGGGAGCCCCATGTGAACGACGCAGTACACGTGCCCATGGTGAGTGGGGGTATGTGCACGCCTGCCTAATACACATCCCCACTCACCTCCTCACTCATCACCACACAAGGAGCAAATGTGGGAAACGGTGGTTACTATGTGGGTATGGATAAGTGGTGGGTGAGCGGGGATGCGTGTGCAACTGTGTGCGTGCCCACGGACTGTCCACCCGGCAGAGCCATGTAAAAATATCATGTGAGGAGCCACTCGAAGAAGAACAGAAGGTTGCTACCTCGTCATGGTTGTTTGAGATGGCTCCGAACATTCTCACAACGCCCACCCTTCCAGCCCCGCATGGAATTATTTTCTTATATTTCTAGAAAGGGTTGAAAGGAACAGTCATTCAGAGGGGGAGGGTTCTTTTTATACTAGAGGAGCTCAAGACCATCATGTCGTCTATTATTTGAATAGGGTGAGCATGCACAACTCAGTTGTAAGAATGTTAGGTGCCATCTCGAAGAACCTTCTTTACAGGGCTACAACCTTCTGATCAGCACATGGGGAGGAGCTGTTTGTAAACAAACAGTGTTATCTCCCAGTCCGATTGGGTGTCCCTGCTGCTGTTGCAGCTGCGCTACTAGGAGGGAGAGGCAGGTGAGGGATGGGGTCTGGAGCCAGGGAGGGGAGGAAGAAGAACTTAATGGGGGAGAAGCTGGCTGCAGCCTGCTGCCCAGCCAGGAAAGTGCAGGGCCCGGGCTGGCCACAGGACCATGTGCAGCCTCGCATGTGGCATATGCCTGGGACCGGCCCTGGTCATGAGACATTAGAACCATTGCTCGTTGGGGTTGTCAATGCCTCCGTTAGGGAGGGCAGAGTGCCGGGTCACCTCAAGGAGGTGGTGGTGTGGCCTCTGCTCAAAAAGCCATCACTTGATATTGACTCCCTAGCCAACTACTGGCCAGTCTCTAACCTTCTCTTTTTAGGGACAGTTATTGAACAGGTGGTGGCCCAGAAGCTCCGGGGGCACCTTGATCATGTCAGATTTCTTGATCCCTCACAGTCTGGCTTTTGTCCAGGGTTTGGCACCGAGACTACACTCGTGGCTTTGGTTGACGACCTGCGCTGGGAATTAGATCAGGTCCGATCATCATTGTTAATCCTATTAGATCTGTCGTCAGCATTTGATACAGTTGGCCATGAGATGTTGGTGGCTCGACTGCGAAACCGAGTCAGGGTGGGTGGAATTGTTCTTGAATGGTTCAGCTCTTTCCTGCCCAGGAGAACTCAGTGGGTGGTTCTTAGGGAGTGTTCATCATCTCCCCGGAACCTCACGTGTGGGGTCCTGTAGGGTTCTATTCTGTCCTCCCTCTTGTTGAACATGTACATGCAGCCATTAGGCGAGGTTGTGAGGAGGTTTAGCATACATTTTCATCAGTACGCTGATGATACACAGCTTAACCTCTCTTTTTCAGGAGACTCAGATTCGGCAGTCGCTGTGCTTACCCAGTGTTTGACAACTGTGGGGGATTGGATGAGGGTGAGCCGCCTGTGGCTGAATCCCAACAAGAGAAAGCTGATGCTGGTGAGTAGGGTGGGAGGTGTGGTGGCCCCTGTCATTGACTTGGTCTGCACTCCTCTAGCCACTCAGGTCCATAGTCTGGGGGTACTCCTTGACTCACAGCTCTGCCTGAATTCTCAGGTGGCAGCTGTGGTGAGGAGTGCCTTTCGCCAGTTACATCTGGTGCGACGGCTGCGGCTGTATGGTTGAGACTCTGACCTGGCCACCATCATCCATGCTTTTATCACCTCTAGAATAGACTATTGCAATGCACTCTACATGGGGCTACCCTTGGTGACGACCTGGAAACTTCAGCTAGTGCAGAATGCAGAGGCCTGCCTCCTGATGGGGATAGGTTGCTCTGTTCTCTGCACTGGCTGCCTATCGTTTTCTGAGTCTGATTCCAGGTGTTGGTTTTGACCTATAAAGCCCTAAATGGCCTGGGCCCTGCTTACCTGTGGGGACCACCTCATATCCCAAGCCGTGGTGCAACCTTTGCAGTCGGTTGGGGACGCCCGACTCAAGGTCCTCCAGGTTTCCCGGGTGTCTATGATGGGGAGGGCATTCATGGTAGCGGCCCCTACGCTGTGGAATTCCTTCCCACTAGAGGCCCGCCTGGCCCCTGACCTTCTCTCTTTCCAAAGACAATGTAAGACCTGGCTGTTCCGCCTGGCCTTTGGTGAGGGAGTCAGGTAGGGAGGGGAATTTGGGGGGGGGGGTGTATTTGGGTTCACCTGTGTTTTATGGTTTTATGTCATTTTTATTTTTATTTATTTATTTTATACACTTTTACCCCACATCCTCCCGCACCATGGCAGTTCAGAGTGGTGAATAACATAAAATCAATAGTAATCAATAAAACAGTAAATCAACACATAAAACTAAATTTTAAAATATTAAAAATTAATAAAAGGCAGAGTGCTAAAAGGCAATAAAAAGACCCCCATGCACACACGCACCCCTACCCCCCTTCCCCAAAGGCCCAGTGGAACAACCAGGTCTTACACAATCTTTGGAAAGAGGGCAGGTCCGGGGATAAACGGGCCTCCATCAGGAGGGAGTTCCACAGCCTTGGTGCGGCCACTGGGAACGCCCTGCCCGCCATCACCACCCGGGATACCCAGTGAATCTTGAGTTGGGCACCCCCGGCCGACCGCAGGGGCCTCAAAATGACCCAGGGTCTGAGGCGGTCTCGCAGATAAGCAGGCCCCAAGCCATTTAGGGCTTTAAAGGTCATCACCAACACTTTGAATTGGGTCCGAGAGACTATAGACAGCCAGTTTAGGGAACAGAGCACAGGTGTAATATGATTGTGGTGACCCGTCCCCGTTAAGAGATGAGCAGTCGCATTCTGCACCAGCTTCAGTCTCCGGACCATCTTCAAAGGTAGCCCCATGTAGAGTGCGTTACAGTAGTCCAGTCGAGAGGTAATGAAAGCATGGATGATGGTTGCCAGGTCCGACATACAGTCACAGTCGTCACACCAGATGTAACTGGCGAAATGCTCCCCTCGCCACAGCCTCCACCTGACAATCCAGGCCGAGCTGTGGGTCGAGGACCACCCCCAAACTACGGACATGAGAGGCTAGACGGGGGCAGACCCCACCGATAACGAGAGCTACAACCCCCTCAGCCCTACCATCACCTCCGTCTTGTCGGGATTTATTCTCAGTTGATTCGCCCTCATCCAGTCCCCCACAGCTGCCAAGCACCGGGTAAGCCCCGAGACTGCCGGGCCTGGATAACCAGAAAATTAGAGGTAAAGTTGTGTATCATCGGTGTAACTGATGACATTGTACGCTGAACCTTCTCATGACCTCCCCCAAGGGTTGCATATACATACTGAACAAGAGAAGGGACAGAATAAAACCCTGCGGAACTCCACATGTGAGGTCCCGAGGAGATGACATATATTCCCCGAGAACCACTCGCTGAGTTCTCCCTGCCAGGAATGAGCAGAACCATTCTAAAACAATCCCACTCACCCCAGCCTGGTCCCACAGCCTTGTCACCAACATCTCACAATCAACGGTATCAAACATCGCCGACAGATCCAACAATATCAAAATAGATGATCTGCCCTTATTTAATTCACGGCGTAGGTCATCGATCAAGGTCACAAGTGCAGTCTCTGTGCCAAACCCTGGGCAAAAGCCAGACTGTGAGGGATCAAGAAAACCAACCCGGTCTAGATGCCCCTGTAACTGCTGGTTAACCACCCGTTCAATAACCTTCCCTAAAAAGGGTAGGTTAGAGACTGGCCAATAGCTGGCCAGGGAGTCAATGGTCAAAGATGGTTTCTTGAGCAGGGGCCACACCACCACCTCCTTGAGGTGGCTCGGCACCCTGCCCTCCCCAAGGGAGGCACTGACCACCCCCGCCAGCAATGGCCCTAGTGTCTCCCGGCTGGCTTTCACCAGCCAGGATGGGCATGGGTCTAACTCACAACAGGTGGCCTGCACTGTATCAAGGGCATCCGCCGCACCAGCAGGCGACACCCACTGAAACTGATCCCAGAAATAATGACATGGCGGGGCTTCCCCTACCTTTAGTTCACTACCTGTCACAAGTGTAGCATCAAGGTCATGATGAATCTGGACAATTTTATCTGCAAAAAAAGTCAGTAAACTTGTTGTAGCGGGTATGGAAACTTCCAGTTCCAGGTGGAGAGAAGCCAGACTGATCAGTCATTGCACCACCCGGAAAAGCTCAGCTGAACGTGACTTTGCAGATATAATGAGGGCAGAATTCTTTGTTGCCCGTACCGCAACAGCATACGCTCTGAGTTGCATGCGGCCAAGTGCAGAGGGATAAAAATATAAGGAAATAAAATAATAAATAAATAAATGCATGTCAAACAGAAAGGTTTTGGGGCTTACTACAACCTCCTAGTGTCAGGGACAGCACATTCATATGCAAACAAGATAACATCTAGTTGTTAACAAGTGTTAATATTCCAATGTTCTCTTCATTCATAAGCAAACAAAGATAAAGTGGGTGGTAACTCACTGACAGACAGCTTGTCTGCATTTCAAGATCTTGCCATATTAGGAGCTATGAGGAGCTTGTCTGCATTCAATAGCTGGCTGCCATAATAACTAATGGTGCGGTCAAAATTAACCCTTAAGCCTAACAGGATAATTTCTTCAACACAACCTTGCAAGTAAAAAAACATCATTGAAGATTCATATTATGAAAGGGTTAACTGCTGTGTAATGAATCTAAAGATATACGTTTGCCTTAAGTTGTTAATGAGTTTTCCACTTGGGGTATAATTGACACCCCCAATGCACTTATAATGAAATTCTTCTGTGCATACATAAAATGGCATATTATTGTGTTTGGGGCAAATATGACCCCATAAGCATGGGCTATATGGGCTTTCATTTTCTCATTCATTCCAACAGGGGTCATACCCCATTCATATTCTAGTATTTACCTTCGTGTTGTTGTTTTAAAAAAAATACAACTGAGGGGGCACATTTTAAAAAAATACAACTGGGGGGGCATGAACAAGTGGAGCACAACTGATCCCATTATCCTTGAGGAATACATGGAATATGAAGTGTTACAGGTTTGCTAAAAATGTTTTATGAATTTTTTGTACAATTTCCGGGGTACCATGCAACCCCATAGTCAGAAAAGGGTTGGGTGTCAACATAATCCTTTAATTTCTTTATATTCTTTATTTTAAATGAACAGGGAAACAAAAATAGCATAGACATCTATTTTTTTAACCTCCTGGATCATTCAATGTGGAAGGAAGCAAAGCTTACAATTTTTATATCACTCCTTTTTAAAGCCATTAATCAAAGTAGGAAATGCTGGATGGATGGATGGATGGATGAATCCATCAAGGGAGAGTAAGCTAATTGAGAAAAATAAATCAGTTGCTAGTGCAGGTAAGCAAACGCATATCTCTTAAGGTCAAATTTGTACGGTCTTTTCCTTAAGCAGTTGTCTCTTGTCCACTGCTGTTGTTTTGTCCTTCATTCATTTCACCAGAATTAATAGCTTAGAATGGTGAATACTGGGAAGCACCTCTCAAACCAATCCCCTCTTTGATGTCTCAAAAATTGGCTCCTTTTATCATTAAGAATAAGTATAAATACGCTTAATCACTCTGTCTTATCCGAAAACCTGACAATACTGAAAACTGCCCTATAATTAATTTCCAAGGGAAAGCCGTTGACACAGCAGCTACCTAACTCAGGATGCAGTCCTCCTCCATTAAAGCACTGGCAACTCCCGTTAACTTTAATGGTGGTAACTCTAACTTTATCAGTCATTACAAAGCTCACTCTATCATTGTACAAAGTCAGAATTATTCATGCACAACATCTTAACCCACAAGTAGTAAAAATTGTGTTCAATTTAGTTTTAATACAGCAGCTTTAATCATAGTCTTAAAGCATTGTTCGATAACCCCGAGACAAAGTATACAATGTGAAAACTAACACACACATAAATAAATTCTGAAGTGATATACCAGATAATTCATTCTTTGATTCAGTCATATTGATTATGGAGTTCTTGAAATTTTATCCATGCTAAATGTGTAATGTGGATTAGCAATATAACTGAAGAGGTCAAACCTATCAATAAAATAAATTATAACTACTTGCGGTTGTAGTTATTTCAATTTGTGGGAGTGCATGTTCAGTTGTGATAGAAAACCTAATTTTATGTGACCACAGAAGTAAGTAGCACCTATGTAGGATGTGATTTCTGCAGAGCTAAAAACAGAGTTATAAGAAAGTAACAGTTCATCACATAAATATGCATTCACATCTATTGCTCATGCATGCATGCACAAAAATTGGAGAGCCAGGAGAGCGTCTATAAAGTAAAGGCGAGTTGTAAAGGCGAGTTGTACTCTCTGTTAAAACCATGAAAATTCTACTCATTATAAAATCAAGATAATATATTCTATCACTGTGAAAGTTTGTAGGAAGGATCGCTTGGGTGAGGGGCAGAAACTGTCTGAAGATCTGACAGATCTGTTGGAAATTGGATGAATATTGGACGTAGAACTGTATTTTCTGGGTTTTACTATCAGTTTTCTTGACACAGAAAAGTGTGTTTAAAGTTATTTGTCAGGAGGTGTAGAGGGCTTAGAAAATTCAAGTGTGTATTCTAACCAGTTCCTTAGTTTAGATGTTGAAAAAATGTCATGTAATTTCAAAGATATGACATTTTACAGTTCCCATGTTATCTTATGGAAAATAATGTTTCAGTTCTGCGTGGGAATTGAGGGTTCATGTGAGCAAGAAAAAAACAGCCCAAAACATAATATGTAAGGTTTCCCTGCGGGCTCACCCAAGGGAAAGGAAGCGAGTCTTCTCAGCTCATTCTTGCAACTGCCTTGGAGGAAGAAGATCACAGCTGCTGCTATTATTGTTTACAGGAAGGTTGTGTGGGTTGGCAGCCTCCTATGCTGCCTTTGTTTTCACTAGTGCATTGAGGTCCCCCCCTCTTCCCCAGCCAGGAGGATTGCTGTTCCCCCTTGCCTAGTGCCCATGAGTGAGGCTGGGGAGATGAGATGCAGCCGTAGCCCTGCCTGAAGGAAACAGGTTGCAGGGTTGGTCAGTGGGCAAAGGGAGGAGGCACAGGGATAAGCTGCAAGTGGAAGAGGCACAGAGAGCAGACAGCAGGGTAGGGGGAGAGAGGGAGCTACCAGGTTGGGCTGAAGGGAGAGGAAGGATCTAGTCTACCAGGTCTGGAGGAAGGAGTCCTGTGGTAGAGTGGGTAGGCAAGGGATCCACGGGGTCCTCTGTCGCAGTCATCTTGACATAGGTGGGGAGTGCTGGGACAGACAGCTTGAGGTGGGTGCAGATGGATGAAGAGGATCCAGATTAGAACTGAAACGAGAATGTGTTTCATTCTCGCAAGACTATCACGAGAGTCTAATAAATAAATAAATAAATAACACTCTGCACATGCACAGAACTGGCTGCCCTTTTTCAAAATGACACCAACGCATCCCATGCCATCTTGTAAAAGGACCGTGCATGTGCAAATTGGCCCTTTGCTTGCCTTTGAAGTAAGCAGGTGGATGGGGGAGTGAGGGAGAGGCAGATGGTTGCAGCAGGTGAGGATGGAGTGGTCGGGGGCCGTGAGTGTGTGTATGTGTGCGTGCACCCAGGGTTGCGGGGGACTCTGCAGCAAGCAGTCTGGTATAGGTGGGGGAGTCTGGGACAGACAACCTGAGACCTAAATTCTAACAGATTAGTGAGGCATGACTTCTCTTTTCTAAAGTTATGCTGGTTTTTACTCATCAAATCATGCTTGTCAATATTTAAAATGGTCCTCACCAGCTTGCCCAGTACTGATGTCAGGTTTACCAGTCTGCAGTTTCTAGGCTCAACAGCTTCTTAAAAACTGGTGTTGTGGTTGCTAGCCACCAATCTTCTGGCACAGAGAAGGATTTTAGTGATAAGTTACATATTACTGATAGTAGTTTAGTCATTTCAAATTTGAGTTCTCTCAGTACCCTTGGATGGATTCCATCTGGCCTGGGTGACTTGCTACTGTTTAAAATCTCGATATGAGATAAGACCTCTTCTGACTTCATCATCAACAAAACATTGTTCTGGTGTAGGTATCTCCCCAACGTTCACAGCAGTAAAAACTGACTCAAAGAACTGATTTAGTTTCTCAGTAATGGCCTTGTTGTCTTTGAATGCCCTCCTTATTCCCCAATCATCTAATGAATCAACTGCCTCACTAGTAGGCCTGAAGTGAGAGCAGGTGCTCTTGTTCTGTTGGGAAATACCAACCTTTTGGGAGTGCGGAGGAAAACTACCATCATTTTTGACATTTTTGACGATTTTCTGCTATTTTGGTAATTCCTGGTAGTTTTGGGGAATGTTTGGTAATTTCTGGTATTACTGATAATAACGGAAATCACTGAAAATTATGGAAATGGCAGAAAATGGTGGAAATTCATGAAAAATGTTGAAAATGCCAGTAGAATTTCTCCTCATATGAATGAAGGGAAAAAAGCAGAATTTTTTAATGTCAGCTCTACTCACTAGCACGTTTCTTGGCTCCAATGCGGGGGGGGGGGGGGGCAGGATTGGTATTGGATTTTGAATCGTGAGCAAATTGTTCATCACATTCCCTTTTGGCCATGGAAAATGTCAAATGGTTCTCTCTCATTTCCATAATATGGTTGCCCTAACTCTAATCTTCAGCTGGGGATGATTTCATTTAAAACTGTCCCCATTCAATAATAGATTAGCAAATGAGAAAAATATATAGGCCAAAAATGCCCTTTAATAGCCTAGATGTGTATTGTGTTGATGTTTGTGATGTGATGATGTGTATTGTGTTGATGCCATCAGTATGAATACCACTATGTCCAAAAAACCCGACATATTTTTCAATTTTAAAACCATTGTTAGACATTTTTCCCCTAATGAATGACTTTACAGAGAATTTGCTTATTTTCCAACACTCAAGTAGTAAAACTCTCAGCAGTTCCCATACAAAGTGTCAATAAGCACTGAACTCTTTAGAGCAGATTTAGGTCTACTGACATTTGTCTTTTGCCTTCAATTCAGAACTGTTTTATTATTAAGAATACGTCTCAACAGGTACCTTGGTACCTGGGAAGCTGACACAACGTCAATGAAGCATCTTGTATTTTAAGAAGGGACATTTGTCCTCTATAAAATGATGAAGTACCACCATTTTTAGAGAACCCCTTCTCTAAATATTCCACAATTTCCAACAAATACTTTCTTACCCTGACAACTAGGGGTGTGCACCAGGTCCACATGTCATTTTTGTTTTTCCTTTTCATTTTCGTTATTCAAAAATGTTGTTTTCATTATGGTTATTAACAACAATGTCATTTTTGTTGTCGTTATCATTTTAATCATTTTTGGTATCGTTTTTGATATCATTTTTGTTATTGGTATCAATATCGGTATCAATATTTGTTATTGTTATTGATATCATTATTGATATTGGTACCATTTCAAACAAATATTTTATTTTTGGTATCAGTATCATTATTGATTCCTGTGCATAACTAATATTTATCTAAATCTAAGGGAGACAGGGGAAGAGGAAAGGAAAACTATCTATTATCTAATAAATTATCTATATAACTATTCTAATATAATCTACATGTCTATAATATATATCATTGGGTATTTTCAGACGTGACGGGGTGGCATTCGCCCCGTCACGTTAACAACCCTTAGATTCTGCCCGGCGGGAAATCGGGGAGCGGGAGGGGGCGGGGCCGTGCGGTGCAAAGTGCGGCGGCACGCCCCCACCCCCTCCCATGCTCCCCTACCACCCGCCCTCTGGGGAGACGGGCAGGCGCCGCAGACAATGTGTTCACTGGTTTTTCCCCATTGCCAAAGGGGAAAATGCAGTGAACCTGGGTTCCTGATCATAAGTAGTTTTAAAGTAAATATTTAACACCACCATCACACAGAGCTCCCTCTTTACTGGTGTCAACAGGTATTAAAAATGTGATGGAAGCCCGCTTAGGCCCACGGGCCAACATCACGTTTGTTTTATCCCTGCCTGATGTTTGTCCAGGATTGCTCCTGGGCATGGCAATAGTTAGTCCTGTGATCCCAGTGCCTTCCAGCATCACAGCCTGGGCTACTGACTGTCCAGTCAGGCCAGAGTGGGCTATAATGTTTGTTATAGACTGCTGTGGCCTGACCTGGATCGAGTCCACCATGACCAGCCGTCATGGTGGCTGTCATAGGCTGCCATGGCTGCCCATGCTGGCGGGGGGGGGGCGCATTAGTGCTGAACAGAGTGTGGAGGCAGGACCATTTCACTGCACATTCGTACAGCTCCCTGCCCTCCCTGGTGGCCCGGCCACTGGCACGGTTATTGTTCAGGTGAACCTGATCTAGACTGGTGCCAGCAGCTTTCCAGTCCAGATCATGTTGTGATGGCAACACTCTGCCATCACTTCTGTTAACACCCAATGTTTAAGTCAAATGCTACATATACATAGGGCCCAAGATGATGACCTCTTGAACAAAATACTCCTTTAGCAAAGTACCTTGTTAGAAACACCAAACTTAAACAATTAATAGCTGTTGATTTTGGGAAAAGTATCATCCATCTTAGTCAACAACTCCTATTGTCAGCAGGCCAGTGCTTATATATGGCACATCCAAGGATCACCTATCTGAGCTCTGCTCTGCTCAGCTCATGGATTTCTCTTGTTAGGTATGTCGTCTCTGGATGGCTACCACTAAAAGAAATCTAAAAGCTAAAATAGGTAACCATATTTATATGGAAACGGGGCTTTTCTTGGTTGTCTACTACCCCCACCTTTTGTGGTGCGATGTATTCATTTTATAAATACCTTGGCAACCACAGGAGGAAAATACAAAGACCTGAAATGTGTCACAGTAAATCTTTCATTATGAGCTGGGAACATCAGATTTTGTGTAGGAGCAAATATAAAGCCAACAAGGAATTGAGGAATTCTGCAAAAAATAATGGGTCACTGCACCCAGAGACCCTAGTGGGGCACCTCCAAGCATGAGCATCTGTATAGCTGTAGTGGTTTCACGTGTCTAAGGACACCCACAAGCCAGTATGTCAAAGATACTAAGGGTGCTTGCACACGAGACCGGGGGAGGGGAGAGTAGTGGTGGGGACTGGCATGAGCAGAAAACATTGCAAGGGGATCATGTGAAGCTCTGCTCATGTGCGCGGGGCTTTCAACATCATTAGCCCATTTGCACATGATTTCACTCACAAGTAACAGAGCTCAGAATCCAGCCCTGTCACCCGTGAGTGAAATCATGGCAGAAATGGGCTAAATGATTCTGGCTCACGGCAGTTCTCCCTCCCTCCCCAGTCTCTGTGCAAGTGGCCTACAACAGGCTTCCAGCAAGCAATTTATTATATGCAGACTGGCACAGTTGCTGACCCAGCGGTATTAACTTTACTCTAGTTTGTTGCTGGATGGGGAGAATGTAACCATGTTCCATATACTTGGCAGCTGTTTAGATCAAGCTACATTCCCCCCAGCCAATCTGCATACCTCCCTCAGGCCAGAGCACTTTGTGCAGGTCAGCAGAATTCAAGAACAGCCCCTTTTGTTCCCAGAATCAGCAGCCAGTACTAACAGCAATTTAGAGTAATGTGCTTTTTGATCAATTTCTTATAGTCATTTAGAACAAATTCACTGATCAGGAGAGAAAGAGAGAGGGCTTCTTACAAAGTAACAGATTTTGTTTTGACTCTTTAAAAAAAAATCAATCAATAAGTTGTAGACGTACAGACACTATCCAGTTATCCACATTAAAACAAAATTAAGAAAGTACAATGGACAGATGCCCACCACTCCAAATGACTCACATTTGGGTAAAGTGATGGGATCTCCCTTTTCTCAATGAAACATCTGCGTCTAACCATGAGAGACAAAATCATTTTCTATGTCCACTCAATTTTTTTAATAGGATATATGACCACCATACTCTAAGCAACGTGACTCCTTCTCCAGAAACAAATCCCTCCTAATACTTAGTCAAGTTGCTGTTTTCCTACAATCATTTATGAGCTCTTCAGTGAGACTTACAAGTTCATGAGCAGTTTCAGATTGTTGTCGCTAGCTTTTAGAACATTTTATACTTCGTTTAAATTTATGAAGCTGCCTGATACGTTGTCTGCTTCAAGACATAGGCTATCCATTCCAGCTACAATTTTGATGCTTGTCTTTGGGGTTTCCAACGCACTGTGACATATGTGCAAGTGTACATAGACAAAGAAGAAATGTGAAGCATAGCCACACAGGCCCTTTTCACGCAGACACTCTAACGCTGATAAAATAGGTGTTACATTTTATTGTACATGTTGCAGGGCTGCAGGTGTGCTATATGGGTGCTCTACAACATGTATAATAAAATGTAACACACATTTTATCTGTGTTAGTGTCTGTGTGACAAGGGCCATAATGAAAATAGCTCATAATTTTAGCTTGGAAGACTGGCATGTACAGCAGATGGCCCATGGACCTCATGACCATTTTTAGGTTGGGCTATTGGCATTTGAGCCACACATCATTTTCTTTGCCCGTCACTAGAACTGAGGGGAAGGAGAGTGCCACTCTGCTCCCTACCAGCATATGCATTTACCAGCACCTTAGAGAGTGGGTGAGCTCCAGCGCTGTGTATGACTAGTAGCGCTATAGAAATGATATGAAGTAGTAGTAGTAGTAGTAGTAGCAGCAGTAGCGAGTTTCATTTTTGGACACCAGACTGGCATAAATGGACTGGAATTTGAACACGAGCAGTTTGGGGAGACAAGAAACCCAGGGGAGAACATACGAGAGAGAGTTAGTTGTTTGTTTTAACTTGGGCATATGATAGGTGATTGCATCTAATTTAATTTGTGAATATTGGGTTGGTGGTGGTGAATTCCTTTGTGTTCGAGGCATGAGAGTGGAGATGAAGATTGGGACAGGATTTGAGGGTGGGGGTGTTATAGAAGGCCTTGCTGTTTTGTATTGTGATATTATTTTAAAATGTATTGTAAGCCACCTTTTTGGGGAAAAGGAGCGGTTTAATTAATTAACAACAAAAAAATCACAACAACAATAACAATAACAGCAACCATATTGAAATTTGGCATTTACTTGGTGCTAAGTTTTTGCATAAAGAGACTGAGCACCTATTCAAACTTCCAAGTGCCAAAAATATCCAAGGAAATGGATGCCCGGCATTTTGGGAAAGGGCAGCTGGTCTGTGCATGTGCAAAGTGGCCACTGAGCATGTCCAGACTGACTGCCCTTTTCCAAAGAGGTGGCAATGCTGCTGCTGACATTTAAGAAAAGGGTGGACATGCGCAGAATAGTCCAATGGCAATTTTGCGCTTGCACAGTATTTTTATTTATCTATTTATTTTTTTATTTTAGAACTGAACCAAAACAGGCTTGCTGTCTTGCTATTCCGGTTCAGTAGAGGTTTATTCATAACAGCCCATTCTGGCAGTTACAGATTTAATCTGAAAGCTAATCCAATCTGAACCCTGGTTCTGACAAAGCTTTACCCAGAATTCAAATTGGAATTCCCACATCTACTGAAAAATCATGAATTAGTGACATGCCCCTGTCCTGAGGGTCTTACAATCTAGGCCGGACAAGAGAGGAAATCCAAGAAAGGGGGGGATATAGACAAAGACAACGATATATTCATGAAGTTAAGAAGTTGCAGGTACTCGTTTAGTTTTGTTACAGGGCGTGTGTGATGAAACAGGTCCTGGCCCCCTGTAAGGCAGCATGCTTGTCACCAGAACTCCACCCTCGCAGGGGATATAAAACAGCCAGCTCCTAGGAGAGGGGCAGTCTGCTGCAGGGAGAACATTAGCCAGACCTTAGCAGGTGCAGTTTGCTCTCTGAGTTTTGAAACCAGACGTTGGAGGAGCCACGCAGTGGCAGCAACGACAGATGCTGGTGCGGTAAGATCTCCAGGGTCTCGAACCAGAGAAGTCATGGAGCAGCAGCAACCAAGAATGGAGAGCTGGGAGCCCCTTTACAGGATCTTCCCAAGACAAACGGCAATGTCTGTAAGGCTGGGAGAGTCCAGAGTAGACTAGATGGGTCCTTTTGGAAAAGGGGGCAGTTGACTTCTGTCGGGGCTTGGGTGTATATTGCTATTAAGAGGTGCTTTAGGAGAGCAAGTGACTAAGCCCTCTTTGTGGTCTCTAACTGACTCAAAGGCCTGGCTCCTCCAAATACTTCCTTCCTTTATGGCGTAGACTTTGTAACAGAAAGAAAGCAGACTCTGAACAATTTATTTATTAATTTATTTATTTTGAGACATCTTTAGCCCGCATCCTCCTGCTTACAACAGCATCTCGGGGCGGCTCACAACAAAAGTTGAAAATATAAAACAATTCAATAATTAAAATCAAATACATAAAATGTATATAAAAAATCATTTTAAAAGTGGAACCAACCATCCCACCCCAATCCATCCCAACCTACCCATCTCCCTCCCCAAAAGCTGGGTGGAACAGCCAGGTCTTACATTGTCTCCAGAAAGAGGGGACATCTGGAGCCAGGTGGGCCTCCATCAGGAGGGAATTCCACAGCTTAGGAGCAGCCACCAAGAACACCCTCCCCATCATTGCCACCCAGGAAACCTAGGGACTTTGAGTTGGGCATCACTGGCTGACTGCAGGGGCTGCACCACGGCCTGGGGTGTGAGGCATTCCCACAGGTAAGTGGGGCCCAGGTGGTTTAGAGCGTTATAGGTCAACACCAAGACCTTGAATCGGATCCGGAAGACAATAGGCAGCCAGCATAGAGAATGGACCACTGGTGTAATGTGCTCGCGATGACCTGTCCCCGTAAGGAGGAGGGCCGCTGCATTCTGCACCAGCTACAGCCTCCAGACTGTCATCAAGGGTAGGCCCACGTAGAGTGCATTGCAATAGAGTTGATGAAGGCATAGATGATGGTGATCAGGTCAGAGTCTGAAACATACGGCTGCAGCTGTCGCACCAAATGTACCTGACAAAAGGCGCTCCTCGCCACTGCCGCCACCTGGAAATCTAGGCGGAACTGCAAATCGAGAAGCACCCCCAGACTACGGACCTGAGTAGCTAAAGGGGGGCAAACCCCATTAATGATGGGGGCCACCACCCCTTCAGCCCTACCCACCATCGCCTCTGTCTTGTTGGGATTCAGTTTCAGATGGCTCACCCTCATGCAATCCCCCACAGGCGCCAGACACCGGGTAAGCACCAAGATTGCCGGGTCTCGGTCTGCAGAAAGAGAGAGGTAAAGCTGTGTATCATCAGTGTACTGATGGCAACGTACGTCGAACCATCTCACGACCTCGCCAAAAGACTGCATATATACATTGAACAGGAGAGGGGACAGAATAGAACCCTGCTGGACTCCACATGTGAGGTTTCGGGTTGATGATGAACACTCCCCAAGCACAAACCACTGAGTTCTTCTGGCCAGGAAAGAGCGGAACCATTCAAGAATAATTCCGCCCACCCCGGCCAGGTCCCACAGATAGGCCATCAACATCTCATGGTCAACGTTATCCAACGCTGCCGTCAGATCTAATAAAATCAAAGAGATGATCTGCCCTGATCAAATTCACGGCACAGGTTGTCGACCAAAGCCACAAGTTCAACCTCTGTGCCAAACCTGGGGTGAAAGCCGGACTGTGAAGAATCAAGAAAACTGATCCGATCCAGATGCCCCTGAAGCTGCTGAGCTACCACCCGTTCAGCCTCTGCACCACACAGAAAAGCTCAGCTGGACATGACTTCACAGATGCTATGATGGTAAGCAAAGAACACCTTTGCTGCCCACAAAGCCAAAGCATAGGCTCTTAAACTAACTCTATGCTACAATCAATTGATTTCAGCATGAGTATGGCACCGTTGCTCTAGCCGCCATCCCTCCTGCTTCATCCGTCGCAGGTCCTCTGTAAACTAAGGGAACCTGTGCTGTCGGCATTCAGGAAGTGGACGCCTAGGAGCCGTTCCATTGATAGCCTCAAATCAGCAAGGTATTCCAAAAAGCTATGAGGTCACTGAGTGAATGGTCATCAAGATTGGGGGGTATTTCCCCAAGAGCATTCTGGAACCTTTTTGGTTCCATAAGTCTCTGAAGGTGAACCAACCGAACTGATTCAGCACCTCTCCGAGGGCAGACATGTGCCAGAAAACCAGCCTGGAGGAGGTAATTGTCCAACCATGACAAGGGCACAGCTAACACCTCCTCCACTACCCCTGCCACAAGGCCAGTACAAAATATCAGGTCCAGGGTGGGACAATAGAAGGAGCATCAGAAATAACAGGACATTCTAAAAAATAGTATGAGACTGCTGAAAAGCAAAAAAGCTAATCCAATCTGAATTCTGGTTATGGGGGGAGATTTTTCACAGATCACTTTGATTTTATGCTGTTAACATGATTTTATATGTATTTATTTTTGTATTTATTTATTTTTATATTATTGTTGTTTTTATTGGATGTGAGCCATCCAGAGTTGCTTCAGGAGAGAGGGACAGGATTGAAATGTTTTAATAAAATAAATAAATAAATAAATATTACCAAGATAACCATAAATTCTTCATGAACACAGATATCTTAGAGCTTAGTCATTTTCATCCTTGACTGAGGATTAAATGCAGATGAGAAGTACTGAGCTAATACATCATCACGCCATTTGTGAGCATGTAAAGCAACCTTTCCCTTTATAAACACCTAGAAAGTAGATTTTTTTCTTCCAAGAGCAGCATAATATTGTTTAAACAGAATTCTTTTTACAATAAAGTGAAGAGAGTATGCAAAGCACTGTTTCAGTCTGCATTGCAATTTTCATTTCTTTATTAATTGATAACTGTCTCAGTCCTACACTATTTATTTGGGACACCCACACCCATTCAATTACTTCAATTGGCAGACAACTGGCAAAACAGACAAAACGACTTCAATTGTCAAGTGTTCAGTTATTTCTTATTTACTGGAGGGGTGGGGGAATCCAGATCATCTGAAAGATTTTTGTCCTTTTGTTATTAGGGTGAATTGTGTGGGATTTTCAAAAGTGCATACATAATTAAAGCGCATGGGTCCTACTGAGAATTATTTTTGTGGTCGCAACCAACTTCCCATTCGTGTAATTCCATTTGGCCAACTAGAAAAGGAAAGGCTGGTTCATATGGGCACTGGGGATAGTGATCCCCTTGTGCCCATAGCACCCCCCACAGCCCCAAATCCCCTTATCTCCTGACACACCTGTGTGTGTCATGCTGCCCTGAAGACAATCCCCAGCTGACAGGGCACTCTTTGTCTGGAGTGAACACCCAGAACATCACGGCCAGAAGGTGTGGCCAGCAGCAGGTAATGGGTTCTAATGGGAACCCAGCAGCCATTAGAATCATGCTTTCCAGGCAGTTCTATTCCTGGCTCCTCCTCCTCCCCTCCCCCTCCCTTCTGGCCCTGGATGACCTGGCCTGGCTGTGATGTGAGGTGGGTCACTCTCCAGAGTGAACACCCAAAGCATAATATTCAGGAGGTGTGGCCAGAAGCAGGCAATGGGTTCTAATGGGAGCCCAGCAGCCATCAGAATCAATAGCCTGGCAGGGCACAACGCTTCCCAGGGCACGTCTTCTGACTTCTCCTCTCCTCTCCTCTCCCTTCAGTTGGAGGAGGCACCCTGCAGTTTCAGTGGAGCCAGTTTTCTGCACATGGTCGTGGCTGCAGCTGCCTGCTCCTGTCTGGTAAGTTTCAGGATCTTTGGGCTCCACTTAAAATTAAATATTTGTTTTTCTTCCCCTAGGCAGACTGGGGTCCTGGGGTGGGGAGTACAGACTGGGGGAAGTTGTGTGCTTTAAGATTAAATTGTATCTCCTGCTTTCACTGTGGGGGCTTGCTTCTAACCTGCTGCTTCTTAAGTGAATAGAGAGAGGGTGGTGGGTTTTTTTGGGGTGGGGGGGCGGGGAGAGTCCTTGCTTGTGTTTCCCCTGGGCAGATTGAGGGGTAGGGGAGGGCTGAGATTTGTGATCCCATGTGCACTGTGGGGGACTTGGTTCTAACCTGCTGCTTTTTTTGACAGAGAGAGAGACAGACAGAGAGAGACACAAGTTTTGCCTTCTGTGTTTCCTCTGGGCAGATGAGGGGTGGGGGTGAAGGGAGCTTTTTGCCTCCTGCCTCCATGTGCACTGGACTTGGTTCTGCTTGGTTGTCTGCTTTCACCCTGAGCAGATTGGGGGGTGGGGGGACTTTGCCATGGATCTGTCAGACCCTATCATTGTGTGTGCCCCCATCTCTGACCCTTATCCCGAGATCAGTCTTTTAGTATTTGGGGGTAGGAAGTGGATCCAGGGGTCAGATCCAGAGTTGGAAAGTTTGCCTGCTTCAGTGTTGCCAACTTACGAGTCTCATGTTTGTAAGTGTTATGGATTTGGGGTCTTCCTGGAAATGTAACTCCCTGTTGGGATTCATTCTCCCTGGAATGTAAGTCATTGTATAGGGCCGTTGGCCACACCGGAGCTTGTCTGCTAGCCCCTTGTCTTAGAACAGTGGTTTGGGCTGGGATGCTGAGTACTGGGTGGGACAGCTTTCAGCCTGTGTCTGAGAGCAGAAAGCTTCAGCCTGGTTGGAGGTTGCATGTTGGAGTTTGAGTGCAGAAGGCTACAGAAGACAGCCTTTTGGGGAGTCCTTCTGGCCTGACGATGAGCTGGCAGTTGATCCCAGCCATTCCTCTCAACTTGTACATTTGTAAATAAATGGACTAATATACTACACAGTGGGTAATTTCAGATGTTACGAAATCGCCGTTCACCACATTGGATCACAGCGGATCCCGTGTGGTGGCAGCGAGTCCGTGAACGTCTGTTTGCTCCCGGCCAGATGTTCACCACAGTGAACACCCGGCCAGGATCAAATTGAGTATGGTTCTAGCCTTCAGGCAGGCCTGAGGGGCAGAACCATGGTTACATTGGCCATGATCCAGAATGGGCCAAAAGTAATGTCTGTTACCTTTGACCCATTCTGGATCCTGGCCCTGACCGCAGTACGGGATCAGGCGCAGCTGCCGCATTGACCGTTGCACCCACCCGTCTCCCCAAGGGCGGACGGCCGAGGGAGCGGGGGGGGGGGCTCTGTGGCCACATGTCGTGCCACACAGCCTCACCCCCTCCGAGATTCCCCAGTGTGATGGAGCCAGCACGTCTTAAGGATGGCCAGCTTCATCACGGACCAGGATCTGAGAGAGATCCCGGTCCTGGATTCAGTGTGGTGGGCCAAACGGCCCATCATGTCTGAAATTACCCAGTAAGTCTCCACCTTCTCTCTCCTGACGAAGAGACACTGACTCAGCAAGGCTGCCTCTTGAACGTCACACCACTCGGGAAGTCAGGTGAGCAACATAAGGGTGTTGAAAATTCATAAGGGACAAGAGTTGTGATAAGCCTGTGATTTTTTGCTTTTACTAAGAAAGCAAGTTTCCCTAAAGTTGTGGAGAGAAGTTTTAAGACATGAATGCGGTGTTTGGATGAGAAACTGAAGGCAAATGGAAAGAACCCCAGGTTAATTATTGCTTTAAGCTCTGAGTCTGATCTGTTAGCTGGTTTGTTATATGCCAAATGTCATGCTTTATATGCCAAATGTCTTGGTTCTTGTTAAGTTTTTCTCCATTTGTACATGTGAACTGAAAATTTGCTGTTGTTTGTCCCAGATCTCTTTTCTGTTTGTGGGCCTCCTTCATCACTCAGTCTGTGTAGTTGCTTGTTGCCAAAGAGCATTAATGAACAGTTTTCTGTTTTGAAAGTAATTGTGTTGAATATGCTACGCTAACAACATTTACCTTCTGTACAGTGGTGTCCACATAAATACAACATGGATAATTTTCATTTTTTAGTTCCTGTGTGATTTGATGCTTGAGAAAGTTGAACTTTGAATGCTTAATTGGTTGGGATATTTTGGTGGGCTCATTGTGGAAAAAAATCACAGACAAAATATAGACGCTTTCCCATAGAACTTATTTGGTGACAAAGTTGTTCAGTGACTAAAGCACTTTAAAAATACTTGCTTTGATGGTTTTGCACACAGCCTTGTGTGGTTTTAATCTTTTTGAAGGAGGAAATAGCTACATTAGCCACTTTGAATTTTGCCACTCACTCTACTTGGAATTTGGGATCTTCAGGATTTTTTCATGTATTATTTTTCTCTTGTTTACTGGTCTGGAAGCTTTCAGCTATGAGGGAAGGATATAAAAGTGTTATATCAGAGGTGGGGAATATTTTCCCAGGGACCAATTACAGCATTTATGGTGTGCATTTTAGGATTCCATATAATCCCATTGTGTTTTCCTGCAGTTTCCATGCATTTTAATTGTGGCCTATGCTGCTGTGTATTTCAGAAACTGTAATTTAGTTTCCTTGAACTTAAGTAAGGCACCGGGCATTTCAGTAATTTTGGGCTAGCTGTAACGGTATCTCCTGCCATTGAACATATTGCCTGCTGGTGGTTATTGGAGACAGGTCCCTGCCAGTGGTCTTACAATCTAAGAAGGACAAGGGTGAAGGGAACACATGGAGACACACACACACACACTCCCATTTTTTTTACAGATGGGGAACTGACAGCTGTAAAATTCCATATTAATTTCAAAATTCTGCTTGGGCCCGCCTACCATTGACTTGGCCGCACCTACCATTGGCTCCACCAACTACTGACTCCACCCACTGACCCACCAGCCTTACAACCCACCAGTCGCCACTTTATCTCAAACAGTTTCAACTGAAAATGGCATTCTTTGCTCCTCTTCCTTTAATACTGTTGCTGTACTAGAACAGTTGTCATGTTCTATTTCACTTGTAGATGACTGGCCCCTGCAAACATTGGACCAACTTTCCTGTCAATCATATCAATGGAATGATTCCCAAGCAGCTGGGACAAATCAGTATTAGTGTCTTGGGGCTTCATCTTGACCTGAAAATAAGGTGCTATGATTATTTTAGAAACCTCAGTCTACTGCTTGAATTAAAGTACTACAGTATTCTACAGTGATGAGCATGCCAGAGAAGCATTGGGGGGGGACAGGGAGGCCAATGCCATGGCAATATTCTGCAGTGTGTTGCATTGTATGAAAAAAAAAATTACTTCAAGAATTAAACTTTAGAAAGTATCTTAGCATTAAAAAAGTTGCATCATTCAGTTACCGTGGTTTTGATTGTACGACATAATCTAAAAAACAAACACACCTTGAGTCATATTTAAAATTTGCTGCCAGGAGTACAATACATTAAATTTAAACTGAACCATCTCTTAGTAAATGTATTCCACTGAAATTGAATATTTCTGATCAAATAAATGCTTGGCAAATAACCGGTAGCATTTAGCACATTTCTTGCCAAGGACAAATGCAAGCATTAGTACAACTAGAGACAGGGGAATTATGAAAAACTTTGAAAAGCTACCAGTATTAGTAACCTTTCCAAGAAATCAAATCTAAATCATTGTTTTCTTCCAATATCCATCACTTGCCATTATATAGTCTATAAAAGAACAAGCCCATGTTTCATTAATGTTTTTTTTTAAATTCAGATAATCTGCTTGCCAAAAAGCTGAGATTTTAAAATATCCACACATTTAAAGGAAGTTTAATAAGATTGCAGTAAAAATCATCCATGTGTTTTCTCCTTTGTGCAATGCATAAAAAGGATAATTTAACCTATATGACATCTGTTAGTAGAATATAGAAATCCTAAATTTAGTGTCGATGTTGTACACAGTACTGCATATGCAATTTACTATGGATGTTAATCAACATGATGGGTACCTGGTTTGCCCCCTATAGTCCACCTGGGCCAGTGCCTCACTCCGCATGTCTGTTTCTGGGCTGCCAGATGTGGGCCTGGCATAGACCTCGGTGGGGTAGGCGGCTGGCCTGGAAATGTGGACCTGGAATAAACCAGGGCCATAGTCTGGGCCCAAGGCACCCAAGACGGACCACAGCGGGCCGAACCATGCGGGTGCATTTGTTTCCACACCAACCCAGCCTGGAGTGGGGGTGCGTGTGTTCCATGGCTCCCCACCCCCACCCCCTTCCCGGTTGGGTGCCAGGAAAACATTTATTCCATTCCCCAACCTGTCGCGGACGGGTGTACCCCCCCCTTCCTGGGACGTGCAGCTAATGCCCCAGCTGCACGTTTGTTTTTACCCTGTGTATCACCACTCAGGAATGGACCATTTCATCTGGTAAATGTGGAAAGTTGCTCTGAAATTGACTTTCATAACGATGGAGACAAAGTGCTTCAGATGATATCTTTTATTGGACCAACTACTGTTGATGAAAGTATGCTGGCTTTCAGGCCACACAGGGCCCTTCCTTAGGCATGCAACAAGTCAGAACTATAGACTGAACAAATGCAGGACAGACATATATAATAAGGTAAGGATGTCAGAGGAAGCTGCAAAGAAAAAAACAACCTTATAATGGTGTTAAAAGCCAAGAATCAATAGATAACAGCAAATGCAGATTAAGAACTATGCAAAGAAAACATTTAGGGAGAGGATGGTAAGAAGCAACTTTCCAGGGCAGGGAAACTCGAATATCAGAAGAACCAAATACAAAGCAGAAATGGAGAAGGTGAATATATGCAGTATAAAATAAAGGTGAGTATACATATAGATGTGTATAATGATCTCTCCTTGGGGGGGGGGGGGGGGAGGCTAGAGGGTCTTCATTGCCAGGCAAGCTCAGTATGAGATAGTAGAAAGATCTGGCTGCATATTTAAAGGGTACCTGTACACAAGGCGTCCTTTTGGAACCATGCCCTGTGGACATGCACAAGATTTATGTTTCAAACAAACTATTTGCATTTTTGATCAAAACTCCCTGACCTGTGGGAATGCCTGTTTTAAGGGCTTACCTTATAAACAGCTTAAGGGAAAGGTTTTGCACCAATCAAGTCACACTGGGCTTTGAATGTGTACATTAACATTCCATGTCCACACACATCTGAAGAGGTTTCTGTCCAGATTAGAACAGAGGGGAGTTATTCCATCTCCAACCCTTTTGCTCCATTAACTAAAGTAGTAGTAATTTTGCATTCTTGTGTTAATTTCCTAAACTGATAGTACTCCTGTGCCTTATTTGAATTTGAAATTACAGCCTTATGATAATGAGTCCTGTCCTGCTCTAGGAAACACAGACTTATCCTCTGCTGAAGGCAATACAAAATGGCAGTTTTGAGGTCTGTTTCTTCAATTTCAAATCAAAAATAGCAATAAGCAAAATTGGATTGTAATAATGAATGGATTATACCATAAATGCAATAATGAATGCCAATAATGGGGAAACTCAGTTGACATGAGTCCCTGCCTATGTATGACCCAGTATTGGATGTCCTGTGTGCTGAATTAATTTTAATTAACAGTGCACGGTATAACTTTCATATCCAGAACTTCAAGATCTCCCATATCATGACCTTTCTTTCTTTTAGACATGCTTGATGTCCACATTCTTCTTCTTGATATGTTTTAATGGGAGTTTTCGAACGCAACATTGGGCACGGATTAATCTGTGCCCAATGTCATGTGTAAAAGGGGCTGCTAGATGTTGATCTGGATCATCCCCGAGAAACAGCCTGGGTTAAGCGCCACCATGGTCGATGCAATGGACACCGTACCAGGGTAAAGCGAGACAGAACATTTGATGGCCCACCCACACTTACTCCAGTCCGGGTCCACGGCATTTCTGGGCCGCCCGTCAAGGAGGGAGGTGGGCTGCTCTGAGTAGCATGGGGTTGGGGCTGTGTGGATACATGTCTGCAAGTTGCACTGTCTCCTCCCCGCCCTGCCTCTTCCTCGCCCTGGAGGGTTCTTACTCCAAGCAGTAATAAAGCGTGGTGGTGCTCACCGGCATCACGTGTGAAAACACCCAATGACTCCTCCCATATCCACACACACTCACCCCACACTAATCTGGACATGTTTTCAGAGGTGTATGGACATGGAACATTAATCCAAACTTCAAGACTATTACTTGTTGGTTCGCATCTTTGGTGAACAAACAATAAAAAAAGAAACATATACTATTAGTAATAGTGAACATGGAGGAAGTGCTTTCTATATGAAGAATTAACCTTAAAATACGTGCGTCTAGACAAAGAAGACCAGGAGAAAAGGCAAAGAGACAGAGAGAGACAACATTATGCCCCTTTGCAGTCCCAGATCCTGGATCTGACCGGTGGTTTAACTCAACTCCTGGCATAAAATTAGAGCTGACTTTTACTTGGCTGCCATGGCATCAGATGGTTCTGCCATACCCCATGCTTATAGTCATGCCCTCGGTCTTGGGAACCTCAAACGAAGGTGGGCATGAGAGTCATGGCAACAGCTGTACACCAACTCAGATTCTCCCCATATAAAAATGGAATTCTCAGTAAGCTAAATATACTGAGTCTTTTGCTGAGTTCATGTAGGGTTTTTTTTTGTTCCGGGTTAGAGAGGAAGGGTGGGGGGAGTAGGAGGGATGGTTAGAGGCTAGGGTGGGTTGGGAGGGTGTCCCAGCGCTGAACCCTGGTGGCAGCAGGGGGGGCGTGGGGAGGTTATTGGTGGTAGTGGGGAGGGTGTACCTGACTCCCTGTGAGAGAGGGAAGTCGGGTGGGGGGGGGGTAATGTCTTGTGCCGGCCCCTGGTGGCAGCAGGATGGCCGGGTGGACTGGGGGGTGAATTGGGGTGGTGGTGAGAGGCCGTTGGGTGAGCAGCCAGGCTTAGGAGGCCAGGATTGGGTGGACGGGGTGGGGGGAGGAGGAGCGGCTATGGGGTGGTTCTTGGGCGTGGATGATATGGTCCACAGGGTTGGATGGCCCGCGTCCCTAGGGGACCTAGCTGCCTACAGGAGATGCGGTGTGCCATCCCCCCTCTGGGGTGGAGGGAGGAGCTAGGTCCAACGTCCGCAGGTGGGGGGCTGTTGCTGCTAAACGCAAGGTCCATTGTCAACAAGGCCCCAATTGTCTGGGATTTAATCTCGGACGGGGCTGTGGAGCTCGCGTGTATTACGGAGACCTGGCTGGACGAGATGTCTGGACCAACTTTAGCGGACCTCATTCCGGCCGGGTATGCCGTACAGCACCAGCCGCGCACAGGCGGCCAGGGAGGTGGTGTAGCTATTATTTTTAGAGAAGACTGGTCTGTCAGGAGATATCCAGTTCAGGAGATTGCAGGTATTGAGGCCCTCCATGTGGTGTTTGATTTGGCTGGGGGAAAGCTAGGGGTGCTGCTGGTATACTGGGTCACTTCCTGTCTGGCAGCATCCCTTACCGTTCTAGAAGAGCTGGTCTCGGAGGTGGCGCTGGGCTCCTCCAGGACCTTGGTCCTGGGGGACTTCTACGTTCATGCCGATGCCGGCCTTGTAGCAGCGGAGCGAGAATTCATGTCTGCCATGGCAACCATGGATTTGCCCCAAGTGGTCACCTGCCTGACCCACGTGGGGGGGCATATCCTTGACCTGATCTTCGGTTCTGGCCTTGAGGCAGGTGGTCCGGTAGTGGGGGAGGTCAGGGCTATGCCCTTGTCATGGACGGATCATTATCTCCTCCAGGCCAGTCTCTCAGTGCACTATCTCCAGAAGGGGAATGACCAGTTAGGTTGGTCCACCCTCGGAGGCTGATGGAAACTTAGTGGTTCCAAGAGGTCCTGAGGGAGTTAACCTTGGACCTGGACGGCCACTCTGTTGATGAGCTGGTTCAGCATTGGAACATCTTGCTGGGGGAGGCCATTGACAGGGTGGCTCCGAGACACCCTCTGCCTTTGTCTCGTCACCGCAAGGCGCCTTGGTTTACTGAAGGGCTGTGGTGTATGAAACAAGGAGGCTGGAGTGACGTTGGCGTCGGACTCAATCTGACTCCGACCGACTTCTCCATAGGGCCAATTTGCGGTCCTATTGAGGCTGTGAGGATGGCAAGGAAGGAGTTCCTTGCTGCCCTCATAGCATCTGCGAAGTCATGCCTGGAGGAGCTGTTTTGGGTGGTTTGGGGGCTGGTCAGTCCGGCCTCCCTCCGCCTGGACAGGGACTTGTCCCAGGCCCGCTGTGAGGAGTTTGTCACCTACTTTGCAGACAAGATCGCTCGGATTCAGAACGACTTTGATGCTGGATTGGAGGCAGTAGGTGGAGAGTGCGAGGTGACGGAGACCCCGTCTGGTCCAACTTTGTGGTGGGAGTTTCAGGAAGTGACGCCAGCCGATGCAGTGCATGTCTTGGGGTCTGTTGAGAGCCACCAGTTGTGAACTTGATCCGTGCCCGTCCTGGTTGGTGAAGGCCTCCAGGGAGACATTGGGGACAGTGCTGGCGAGGGTGGTCAACTTGTCCCTGCAGCAGGGGAGGCTATCGCCTAGCCTCAAGTAAGCTGTGGTGCGCCCCCTGATGAAGAAACCATCGTTGGATGTGGATGCACTCGCCAGCTACCGACCTGTCTCTACCCTTCCCTTTTTAAGGAAGGTTATTGAGCGGGCGGTGGTGACCCAGTTCCAGGCGCATCTAGATAGCATTGGTTTTCTGGACCCTTTTCAATCTGGGTTCCGCCCTGGCTATGGCACCGAGACAGCATTGGTGGCCTTGGTCGATGATTTCCGCTAGGAGATGGACGCAGGATGTTCGACATTTCTTATCCTGCTAGAACTCTCGGCCACTTTTGACACCGTGGACCATGGGCTGCTATTGAGACGGCTGCATGAACTGGGGGGTCTGGACAGGATGGTTCTTGAATGGTTCCACTCATTCCTCTCGGGGAGAAGCCAGCGGGTGGTGTTGGGAGCTGAGACATCTTGCAGTTGCGCTTTATCCTACGGCGTTCCACAGGGTTCCATTCTGTCTCCATTATTATTTAATGTTTATATGCAGCCCTTGGGGGAGGTTGTGAGAGGGTTCGGGGTGCGATGTCACCAATATGCTGAAGATACTCAGCTGTACCTCTCTTTTTCAGCTGACCCAGACCCTGCTGTCTCATTGCTATCCCAGTGTCTGGAGGCCGTGGCGTAATGGATGCGGCAGAGCAGATTGAAGCTCAACCCCGATAAGACAGCGGTGATGGTGGTGGGGAGAGCGAGGGAGGTGTCAGTCCCCCTGATTGGGGAGGGGTTTCGCCCTCCTATAGCTCAGCATTTTTGGAGTCTGGGGGTGGTATTGGACGCAGATCTCCACCTGGACCGAGAGGTGGAGGTGGTGGCAAAGGCTGCCTTCCGCCAGTTATATCTGGTGTAGAGGCTGTGCCCGTATGTCTCCGGCCCGGACCTGGCCTCCCTCATCCATGCCTTCGTCACCTCGAGGCTGGACTACTGAAATACGCTCTACGTGGGGCTGCCCTTGTTCCTGGTTCAGAGGCTGCAGCTAGTGCAGAATGCGGCAGCCCGGCTCCTGTCGGGGACGGGTCGCCGGGATCACATAACACCTGTGATCCGGACTCTGCACTGGTTGCCAATAGCGTGCCAAGCCAGGTTCAAGGTATTGGTATTGATCTATAAGGCCCTTCACGGTCTTGGCCCCTCATACCTCAGGGACCGCCTCGCCCTCCGCACCCCAGAGCGACTCCTTCGGTCTGCCGGGGGTGCCTTCTTGGAGGTCCCCCATGTCAAGCGGGGGCCACAATGGAGAGGGCATTCTTGGTGGCTGGGCCGCGCCTTTGGAATTCCCTCCCAGAGGAAGCTCACCTTGCCCCAAGCCTCTTAACATTCCGGTGAGTTTGTAAAACCTGGCTGTTCGCCCAGGCCTTTGGCGAGGGGTGGGTGGGTTAGGGGGTTTTAATCTCCCCCTACCCCTATTTATTGTTTTATTGTGCATAACCCTGTTTTAATATTATTATGATTGTTTTTTAAAAAAATTATATGATTGTATTTTTATGTTTGAAATTGTTTGCCGCCCCGAACGGTTTTCAGGAGGGGTGGGATAAAAATTGATGAAATAAATAAAATAAATAAATAAAATGTAGTGGTGCAAACAGGGAGCAAGAGAAGAGCAAATAAGAGGGCCCAGTAACCTGTTTCATAGGGATTTTTAAAAACTGGCCTATCGATACACAAGACTTATACTTGAGTGCTAGCAGAGTGCTCATTGGAAGTTAGTGTTTGTCTACTCAGATCCCTCAGTGATAGAATAAGAAAAGTGGTTTTTTAAGTAGCCCACACCCTCTGCCAATGACAGCTGGCTGGACATTGTTAGATGGTGGAAACAGGACAGTAGAGGAATATTTCATACAAGAGGAGAACAGTAGAGGAATATTTCACCCTCTGCCAATGACAGTTGGCTGAACATTGTTAGATGGTGGAAACAGGACAGTAGAGGAATATTTCATACAAGATGTTAGTAAGAAACAGAGTCATTTTCTTTGACCAGAGCTGTCAGTTCTATTCATTTATCTATTTTTTGGCGATGAGTAGCATTAATTTATTGCCAAATAAAACATAAGCGCTGGCAGTCTGCTGAGGTAAGCAATTTATATAGGATTCTATTTCATCAAAGCAAATGGCAGCAAAGCTGCCAAAAAAACAAGTGCAATGCATTACACATCAAAAGGCAGGCTGGTTAATCCCAACTCCATTCCCCATGCAATAAATAAAAGAGGAGACTCTGATGGTTTCAGCATAATGCACTTGACTAACAGTGGTTTGTCTGGCTAAAAATGGTGAAAATCATTTTTTTTTTATGGCTAACTGTAGATATGGGGTAATTTTCTTTATTTTTAAGTAAAGTTTATATCATGTAACACCACCTGTGTGTCCTGGGGATAGGGATCAGAGGAGCAAACTCTATGGGATTTTTGCAGAGGAAAATAACTCCAATAATTAAAATCAGATTTCTGTGAGGACTTTGCATTTTACCAAATGGGTTCAATTGTGCCATATGGACAACTCCTCAATCTTTCCTTTTTGACACAAAACGCGTTCCTTATCCATTATGATACAAAACAAGTATTTTTTAAAATAGCTATTTTCAATGAAAAGGAGAAAAGCCAGTCATAATGGTAAATTGATAAAAAATATATACTTTGCCCTTTCTAGGTGGCTTTCATTCAAGAGCCTTAAAGCACTTTGCACATTTGATTAATTAAGCCTCATCAGTAATCCTGTAGGGCTATCATGCTAGACTTAGTTGGCAAAATGAGACCAAGGTTTCAATATTCCAGCCATTTACATAGTTCCATTGTGTTCAATGGGATTACACTCATATAAGCAGCTTGATGACTGTGGAGTAAGAGAGGATAATGGCCTTCCTAGGACCAAACAGACTGGGAGATACCTGAATTACATCACAGTAACAGAGCTGACTGGACCACTGGACTGGATGGACACAGCACGCTGCACCCATTGTCCCAATTTGTGCTACATTTTGATGACTATGCAGCCTGTGGCAATTGCAGGCACAATATGTTTTTTTGTAAACCACCCTTGGCATTCGGGGAAAGGTGGGGTGTAAATGCTAATAAATAAATAAATAAATAAATAAATAAAACAAGAGATTGCAGTAGCAGTCCTGTGATGGGCAGCACCAGACTCTGGGCTTATTGGCTCCATCTGAAAAGGAGCTTTTTATGAAGCTGAGCAAGGAGCACAAAGAAGAAAAGGAACTGGCTGACCAAGGAGGTTGCAAGCCAGGAAAAGCCTAGAAACTGGAAGTCTAGGGAGGGCACCTTGCTGAAGATAGAAATGGCATTGCCTCAGTAAGGGCAAAGGCAAAAATAGCAATTGACTGAACAGTACTGGACTGCACAAAGAAAGACAGTCTCAGAGTCTTCTGAAGAAGGACTGGATGGTGTTGGTCCTGACCCGGCCATTAATTATGGTGGCTGCAAACCTCAAGTGTTTAGACTACCATACACTAACACCAGTTATTTCAGCATCTCACAACACTTGTGATCTTTGGGGAGGGAATTTGTTCCTTTTCAAAAAGATGTGATACGCATCTAGCTATGGTGCTAGATAAACTAATAATGAGGTACAGTTGGGAGTAATGGAACAACGAGGAGGAAAGGGAAACTGGTGGAATATCAGGAGAACACTGGGGTGGCCTATTAGACAGCAAAATAGTTTTCAGAGAGATTTTGGGTGCAGCCACGAGAGACAGGTTGCGGAGGCTACCACTCCTTCGGTAGCCTTACCCTTCCCTGGGCAAATGAGCAATGCGATGCAGTAGCTTGTGTGCCAGTACCTGCCAGATGTTTGTCCCATCCCGTGGGGGGTGGCCATCCGAATGCTCTGCAATGCATCCCCAGGAAAATCCTGAGGACGCATCGTGGAGCAGCCTTAACCCAAGTGGGATAAGGCTGCCCAAGACAGTGCAACCCGTGTGGTAGGGCACACTTGCCCCCCCCACTCCACACACACTTGGAGCACAGCTGTGGGACCGTGAACGATGGGCAGTAGAGCCCATCACTCATGGCCACATCAAAGCCAGGAGCCAGCTCTCAGCTGGGCTGGGGGAGCTCTCAACTGTGGCCGGCTCAACTGTGGCTGGATCCCTGCACTGGCCCCACAGCATGGTGGGGCCGATTGCCCTTCATGGGCCTGCATAGGGACTAGACCCATTCAGCTCATCTGACTGCACCCATTGTGGAAGCCACTTCACATGAGTCAGTTAAAAGCAAACTGGACTATTTTTGGTATACTTAATCCAGTTGTTAGAATGCTAGCTAATTTAAGAGATGTTACATTAAACAAACGTCAAGGAAAATGTGCAGGAATAACATTACAGATGGCAAACTTGTGAATACTGAGAAGTTAAGTGTGTATATACTTCTGTCCAGCAACAGGATCTATTAAGTGCATTGGTAAGTGTACCGTATTACTCAACTCTGAAGTCATCTTTAAGATTAAACAGGACTCATGCTTGAGTGTAAAGTACAATGTTTAGATTGTAGCTTTTTGCAGTTTCCATTTAATTTACACGGTATGAAGACTTCAGTTTATAAATAAAGGACATTTAAGAATACATATTTTGTTTTATTATTGCAAAACAAATGTTTAAAATTCACTTGGAGATGTAGTACAGACTACCAAAGGTTAGCTACCTATTCTATACTGCTGTATGGATGACCTTAAATATCTCCTCTTCAAGGAGATTTTCCAGAAGTCTAGTTTTCAAATAGAACTTAAATACCATACGAGGCCTATTCTTACACTACCGATACCTAAAGTCTATATTGTGCTTCAGCCCACTGTTTATACTCCAATCCAGGAAACTATCCTGAACACTTCATTTCCCTAAGGAAACTATTTCCAAATCAAAAGAAATGTGTCTCTGTGGATGCAGGATGGCAAAAGTCTCCAGGTGTCTCCTCCTGTGCTGGATGTGTGGAGAGGGGAGATATGCTGTTGAGGGAGGAGTCAATCATCTCATTAATAGCCCTGTAGTCTACCTCTTTGACTTCTTTCCCAGAAGATTCTCTGGGAGTTTAGATAAGTAGCATTATAATTTGCATGACAACTGATGTAATTTCTAAAACCATTTTGCTTTCAAATAAGACACTTCCGACAATGGTCTTCTTGTGCTTATTCACACACCGGTCTTGTACTATGTGGGCTGACATAGATTAAAAATGAGCAGTACAAATCTAGTCTGCACAAATCAGTTTTCAACCATGCTATAGATATATTATGGAACTACGTTCACACTTAGAAACACACTAATTTTGATTCAGTATTTCACATGTGCCTATTTTTAACTAGGCTGTTTTCCAGTCCTATGTCAACTTCAAGTTCATTATTATTAAAAACCAGTAACATGATAGATAAGAACATAAGAAGTGCCATACTGGGTCAGACCAATGGTCCATCTAGTCCAGCATCCTGTCTCCGACAGTGGCCAATCACGGTGGTTTGGGAGAAGTACCCAACAGGTCACAATGGGGGATCCATTCCCTGTTGTTTTCCCCCCAGCTCCCGTCATGTTCCCTGATCCTGTCTGGCTAATAGCTGCTAATGGACTGATCTTCCAGAAACTTGTCCAAACCTCTTTTAAACTCAGCTATAGTACTGGCCCTTACCACAGCCTCTGGCAGAAGATTCTACAACCCAATTACACGCTGAGTGAAAACATATTTTCTTTTATTTGTTTTAAACTTGCCACCTATGAGTTTCATGGAGTGTCCCCTAGTTCTAGTACTAGTTGAGAGGGTAAATAACTGTTCCTTGTTTATTAGTTCCACACCACTCATGATTTTATAGACCTCTATCATATCTCCTCTCAGTCGTCTCTGTGCCAAGCTTAAGAGCCCCAACCTACCAAGCCTCTCCTCATACGGAAGCCCTTCCATGCCCTTGATCATTTTTGTTGCCCTTCTCTGTACCTTTTCTAGTTCATCTATGTCTTTTTTGAGATGGGGCGACCAGAACTGCACACAATATTCCAGGTGCAGTTGCACCATTGATTTGTATAGAGGCATTATGACATCCTCAGTTTTATTTTCTATTACCTTCCAAATAATTCCTAACATTGTTTGCTTTTTTGACTGCTGCTGTGCACTGTGCTATGGATTTCATTGTATTGTTCACAACCACCCCCAGATCCTTTTCCTGAATGGTAACTCCTAGCTTAGTACCCAACATTGTGTACGCATAGTTTGGATTATTTTTCCCTACGTGCATAACTTTGCACTTGTCCACTTTAAATCTCATTTGCCATTTAGATGCCCAGGCACCCAGTGTCGTAAGATCCCGTTGCAGTTCCTCACAGTCTGCTCATGTTTTAACTACCTTGAATAACTTGGTGTCATCTGCAAATCTGATCACCTAACTCTTAACTCCCTTTTTCAAATCATTAATGAATACATTAAACAGCACTGGTCCCAATACAGATCCCTGAGGCACACCACTTTTTACATCTCTCCATTGTGAAAACTGCCCATTTAGTCCAACCCTTTGCTTTCTATAGCATGTGTTCCTCAGCCTTGTGAACATCACTGCAATAAAAATGCAGTAGGCATAAGCTGGAGGGTTGTTTTCATCCTGATTTCAAAGGACCCTAGTTTAATATAGTATACATGCAATCATTTGTACAAAACAACCAACCTGCATATCTCTCATTAACATTGGTAATGGGGTCCTTTTGTCTTTTGCATTAAGAATGCTCCAAGATCAAGGATAGCAGACCTGGCAGTTATGGAATACAAAGAACACTTACATATAGAAGTAGGCCCATTTTACAGACACTCTAACACTGATAAAATGGGTGTTACATTTTATTATACATGGCACAGGGCAACACTGCAGCCCTGCAACATGGGCCCTTTTCACACAAGATGCCTCCACCCAGTTTAGATGGGTGGAGATGGGTGGAGGCGTTTGTGTAAACACCACGGGTGGTGGGTGTAGGTGCATGCATGCTCCCGTGCAACACTCATCTCCACCCACCACCCATCCGCGAAGCAATGGACTCCACTGCCGATTGCTCCGTGGGTGGGTGGTGGGTAGAGATGGGTGTTGCACGGGAGCATGCACGCACCGCAAGTGGTGTTTACACGGACGCCTCCACCCATCTCCACCCAGAGAAATGCACCCCATCCACTGCAAGTGGTGTTTACACAGACGCCTCCACCCAGGGAAACTGGGTGGAGGCATCTCATGTGAAAAGGGCCCATGTTGCAGGGCTGCAGTGTTGCTCTGTACCATGTATAATTAAATGTAACACCCATTTTATCGGTGTTAGAGTGTCTGTGTAAAAAAGGCTGTAGTTAAGTACGGATGTATGGCAACATATATACTCCTTACCAAAGTAAGAACTGGCATACAAATATTTGACGGGCCATGTTATCCCAACTTAGGTGGATGAAATCAATTGCAATGGTGGTACTCTAGACATCTGAAAATCAAGTCATATAAAGAGCAGAATAACAATAGATAAATATGTGTAGACTGCGTTTCAAAGTTTGGACATTTTGACTTAGGTGCTATGGATAAATATATACACAATAATCAGTAACCCACATTTCTTGTTTAACTTGTTTTTCTGTTGTGGCTTGTTGTTGCCTTAAACAATGGGAAGGAGGGAATGAAGGGGTCAATTTTTCCCCTGACTCAGTTTTTGGAAGTGAGAGATAATCACACCTTTTATTTTTTGAGGTACTGTTGATCTGGCTGCCATAACTTTTGTCTGTGGTTCCCTCAGTTCAGCTGCTTCATGTGGGAGTAAGAACATTACAGACAGGGCCGGCCCAAGGGTTTCAGGAGCCATGTGCCAAGCCTTGCTGCGGGGCCCCAAAGGCCGGACAGCACTCGCTAGAATTGGGGGCGGGGGATTTTCAGGGGATGAGGGGCGGCTGGTTACTTACCTGCAAATTGACTGTGTCAGCTCAGCTCCGCAGCATATAACTGGCCAGGGATTCCCAGGAAGTTTACGCCTCTCCCCCCACCCCACCCCACCCCGCCCATGAGGACTGACTCGGAGACGCCCGGTGGGGGAAAAAACAAAAACCGGCAGTGTCTGTCAGTCTCTAGCCCGCGGTGGTGTGGGGCCCCTCCCCCCGCGGGGCCATGTGCCTGGGCACTGGTGGCACATGCCTCGGGCCGGCCCTGATTACAGAGCTCCATTCTCCCCAGCAGAGACTGCACTGTGATTGCTGGCTGTGTCTAACAAGTTCTGGAACATACATATGGATTGGCACTGCATCCTTTGACCATAATTAGGGACAGGGGTTCACTGCGTTTTCCCCATTGGCAACAATGCCAATGGGGAACTTCGAGTCGGACATAATGCATGCTCCCTAGAAAAAGACAGAGCTGCTGCCAACTTGCTCTACAGACCAGCAAATTCAAATGCTATTTTTTTAAAAAAATTATAAAACTGTTTTATAATTATTATAGTTACAAGCTTTTCCCTCTGTCATCAAAGAGCATTAGATAACAAGAGATTGAGGAAAAGGGAGGAAGGAAGGACACAGAACGAGACAATAATTTACTACTAAGTGCTAGTTGTATTCCACAGCCCATTATCTAATGTGGTTTTTCCCTTAGGCATCCCGACATCAAATATTACAGAGAAAATGGACCTCTCTTTCCACCACTCTT
This sequence comes from Sphenodon punctatus, assembly GCA_003113815.1. Lineage (NCBI taxonomy): Eukaryota > Metazoa > Chordata > Lepidosauria > Sphenodontia > Sphenodontidae > Sphenodon > Sphenodon punctatus. Next base: position 3,201,843 of record QEPC01014420.1, on the reverse strand, counting down.
TAGCCTCTGTTTACAAGTATTACTCCATTCAAACATGCAGCTGCTTGTTTAATGTAAAACATCAACCACATGGAAATTAATCTTTCTCCCAAGAGCAGGCTGACTAGTAACCAGCAAGGAGTCCTCTTCCGGTGTGAGTTTCCATTTTGCAAAGGGGCTCATTATGAGATACGTTTTTAAAATGTTTACTGTTTTATTCCAAAACACACACATTTTGAAGGAACTGTTGAGGGTGGCGGGGGAGAGGATGCAAACCTCCAAAGGCTCTTATTAAAGGTAATACAACAGGAAACACGTTAGCAAGTTGCACTCATTGTCCCAAACTCCAATACAGCAAGGCAATTAATGAATAATGCATAACGGCAAGATGATCACTTTCCATGATGTGAATGCATGTGCATTCAGACTTTTTTCTTAGCATTATGCTGCTCCCTGATAAATTTTTAAATTCACAGACTGATTTGCCACCTTCTACCTAAAGGGATTATCTGAGAATACGACATTTCTGAGATATATTGTCTACATGCTAATGTTCCTGAGAGCCTTGTTTACAATTTATGCAACATGCAAAATCTTCCCAATTGCTCAACAAGCCTAAGACTCAAGCTTTTCTCCCCCCACTCCCACCCCCTCTTTGCTATATGCAGGAACATGTCATTCTCTGTTACAGTTTAGTTTACACACAATTGCACACATTCCTCACCCCTACTTTTTTAATATGACATGTAGTTCACGTTCAGGAGCTTAGTTTTGCCACAATGTTCAGAAAATGAGGGGCACCTCATCTTTCATTCAACCACACTTTTTTATTCCAGTATTCTAACATTGTCCTGTAGCTCCCACTCCTATATTCTGCCCCCACCCTTCCCCTCGGTCGCAGACATCCTAAGTGTTTTGGATGATTCTGTACTCCCTTAATTGTAGTTGCCACTGATCCAAACCTCACTAGCTATGTCAAGATGAATCTGTCACAGGCGGTGCTTCCTTCTCATTCGCTGACAAGAGGCAATGCTTCTACATTATACCTTCTCAGCAGAAGAGAGTAGGTGGGAGAGCAGAGATGGGCAGATGATCTGTTTTCTGGAGCAATCGCACCAGCAAGCACAGATATGAATGAACACATGCGAAACATGAACACTGCCAGCAATAAAAAGAATGAGAGTGGGAGCCTGAGGAGGATTAGGAATAATACACAACACTGCAAGGGGAGAATAATTCAAGCTAAAGAAATATTAAAGTACATTCTCCCTATTGTCCAGACAAATTGCTACATTTAAGAACAATAATCAGAACAATAATTATTTCAGAACAATAATCCTGGGGTGCAAATCGTCCAGCCAAGATCCCTTTAATAAGGGAGTACAACTAGTCTCGGTCTGCTTTTAACACAAACATGCATCCCCTTGTACCCACCCAGACAGGACCTGGTTTGTGAAGGCAGTGGCAGGGGATACAGTGAAGGTGGCAGCAATGGTGGAAGGGAGCACATCTTAGGCCCTTTCCAAACAGAGGTGCCTCCCCTCACCCACGTGTGTGGGTAGGCAGGGGGTGTCTGTTTGAATGCTGCGGTGGGGGGATGAGTGTGCATCCATTCAAATGCCGTAGCTGGTGGATGGGGGTGTGTGCGCGCTCTAACCATGTCCACCCATCCCCCACGCACGGAGCAATGGGCGCCAATGCCGGATGCTCCATGTGCGGAGGTGGGTGGGGATGGGTGGGGGTCCGTGGGAACACCTCCCCATGCACTGCCCACCCACCGTGCCACCCACCCATCCCCCCACACCTGTTTGAAAAAGGGCCATAGTACAGTGCTCCCTAGCGGTTGGGGCTCCCATGCTGCAGTGCTCAGCATAACAGTTAGTCCAGCCCTGCTTCAACACCCTTTAGATCTGATCTTTAAAACAAAATCTACTCCCAGTCACATTCTGAGCTGAGGGAAAACAGAAGGAAAACCCTAGATTGTTAAAATGTGCAGGGAGCTCTGCTTCACTATCTGCAGTGATTTAAGGTGACAGGGAAGAGGAAAAGAATACATTTTTTTTTCTTGATGACAGAACACAGGTTAACTGACGAGACAGCACGCTGCCGAAGCCCAGGGTTCACTCTGTGCAGCACCCATGAAGCTCTCATTCACATGGTTCAGTGGACACACAAACCCACCAAACAGGGAAGGCCCACACACCACACACCTCAANCCCACTGATCAGCAAGGAGTAGGAGTGTCCTATTCACAACACAAGCCTTAAACTGGTATAGGAAGATGGTTTGTGCCCCAGACCAATCAGCTTTTTTGTCTAGAGTGGGAGATGTTGCCTGTAATGTAAGTTGGGGGGCAGGGGGATGAGCGAATGGGTGAGCCAGTCCTAAGGGAAGGAGTTGTAACTATGCTTTCACCTGTAAAACTAAACAACATATTAGGGGTATTTTCCACTGAAGAACCAATAGTGACACAAGCAGCACTGCTGAAATTGACAGGCCTAATTTCAGAGTAAGGTACTATTCAATGTAGGTAAATAATAGAGTAAAATGAGAATAGAAGAAGAACTTTGCTTTCACCCATTTTTCCTTGCGGTTAACATGTTTGTTTATTGATTTATTCATTAATTGCATTTTACCCTGCCCCTCTCACCTAATAGCAACTTGAGGCAGTTTACAATGATAGAGAATACAAGTTATAAAACAATAAAAAAAACACCAACCTAACAGTATAGAACATCCATGTTATAAAACAATATATCGTACAAACTAAAACATCCATCCATTCTATGTAAAATACAATATCCCACCCCAGAACCAACTAACCCATCTCCCCCTCCCCCTCCCCCAAATGCCCAATGGAAGAGTCAGGTTTTACATTGCCGGTGAAAGGCAAGGAGGTCCAGACTGGGATGGATCTCCACCAGGAGAGCATTCAATAGCGACAGAACAGCCGCCGAGAAGGCCCGCCTGTCCATCCAGACCCGCCGGAAATGTGGGACATCCAAGAGGGTGTCCCCGGACAACCACATAGACTGCCCAGGGGCCCAGGGAATGAGGTGGTCCTTCAGATAAGCAGTGCCCAGACCGTGTAGGGCTTTGTAGGTCAAAACCAGCATCTTGCATTGGGCCTGGAAGACAATAGGCAGTCAGTGTAACACCTGGTCACCAGTGTGAGAGAGATAGGGACTGCAATATGTAAGCTTGCATGAACTTACCAACAAAAATTGGCTGAATAAGATTAACTACTTTGGGTGCAATTGACTCCACTGAACCCAATGACTAAATCTCCATTGACTTCAATGGAGTTGGGATTGCACCCTTTGTCTCATTTGTTTCACTTATTTTATTTATTTATTTAATTGCACTTATATGCCGCCCCCTCATGCCTACGGCATCTCAGTATTTCTACTGCATGTTAGTAGAGCGCATTTGAATATAGATATAAAACAGCATGATCTGGTGGATTAAGGTCTGGGAGGCAAATCTAGATGGTAGGCCCAACTCTACCATGGACTTATTGTGTGGCCTTCAGTTTCTCTCTCTCTGGGCACTTGAACACGTTACTGGGGGTGGGGGACTTCCATGACGGCTATCACAGCTAGGGATGAAATGAGACTCTCAGCCCCAGTATGAGATGTCTTGTAGAAAGAAAAGAAAAGAAAAGAAAAGTGTGTGCACAAAATGGCCATGTTATGCACATGTTCGGCCCTTTCCCAAGATTATGTTGGCACCACCACTGCAATTTTTGAAAAGGGCAGTGGATGGCCTCCACGCGTGCACAGAATGGCTGCCCTTTTCCAAAAAGGCAGCAACACTCCCGGCAGCATTTTGGAAAAGGACAGCACATGCACAGAACGGGCCCAGTAACCATTTTGTGCATGAGCAGTTCTTTTTTTTTGCTTTTTCTTGTGTTTCTCAACAAGGATGAAATCGAGATGCTGCTAATCGTCAACTCATTCTCGTTTGTTAGATCGAGCCAAGAATTGTGATTCTTGTAGAGAAACACAAGAATTGTGAACTTAGGTTTCAGCCCTAATCACAGCTCTGTTTTCACAGGAAATGTGCTATTTCACATGTAAGAATGTGCTATTCCACTTTTCTCCCATGAAAACAAGTGAAAACACCCAGGATTGTAAGAGCTACATCTGGGGACCCTCATGTACAAGTATTTTCACGGGAGAAAAGTGGAACAACGCATTTCTATGTGTGCTGATTCCTGTGACAAAAGAGCTCGGATTGCCTCACGGACATTTCCTCCCCTTCCCAGGTAATGCGCACAAGTACCATCTGTTTCCCTATCTGTCACAAAATATAGGAGTGCCAGCTTTCTCATATAGATTCTCCTTAACCATCTACTTACCAATCACAAAAGTGAGTTGTGAGGATTTATTCACATAGACTTATAAAATCTTTGAATGCAGAATTTCCTGTATTTTATGTATTTATTTAAAGTTATAAATAAACTGCCCCCATCCTGAATGCTCAGAGTGGTAACAACATATAAAAACATGTAAACATATCTATAAATATATAAAAACACAATAAAACCCTGCTAAAAAGCCGATGCCCACACTCCTAATCTCTATCCGTGTCTGCTACATGCTTGACCAAATAGAAAGGTCTTACATGCTCTGACAAACCTCCAGGAGGAGGTACACAGGTGTGCAGCATGAATTTGATGCAGGGGGGCAGATCCTGCTCCCCAAGCATTTGAGGAGTCTCCCCCCCCCCATTTTACTGCATCTCCCCACCACCACAAAATCCCATAGGAAGCCAGAGTTTCCCCCTCAAAGTCCAGACAAAGAAATCTTCATTTCCTATTGATCCCCACCCAATCTTTTCCCTCTTCCCCTCAAAATATGGAGTTAAGTAAACAAAGGCAGCTGCCTACAGCAGCAAGTTGAAGGGGGTGGCAAAACCAGCAGTCGCTACCCATAAGCTTTGCAGCTCTATCTGGTAAAGAAGAGGCAGGGGAGCCGGGGCTGCTTAGGATGGCAAGAATACTTGCACAGTTCCTTGTTGGAATGTATGTACTCTAAGCCACAAAGAGTATATTTCAAATAATATATTTCAATATCATGTAATTTAGGGGTGTGCATGTTGTTTTTGTTATTACAATAACAAAAATGACAAATAATAACAATGAAAATTGATAAGAAAACGACATTTTATTTTTGAAATAAAGGCTATACCTTTTATGCTTCTTATTCAATTCTGATGAAACCTGCAGTAATTGTATCCCCTATAGAGGACACTAAGTGTACCAATTTTTGAAATGATTAAAGGAAACGGATTTTAAAAGCAATTAAACGTTTAGATTTTAAGAAAAGCTCCATACACATTTACGACTACAACTTTTTTTATTCTCCATGTACTTTTCATGAAACCTGTTAATATTATGTCCCTCCACAAGCTTAACACTCCTGACACTTTTCAGAAAGATTTGATAAAGGGTCCTGATGGTATAAGGGTATTTTCAGACGTTATGAGATCACGCTCAACCAGTCAATTCCCTGTGGTGGGGAATGGTCCCGTAACGTCTGTTGGGGAACTGGAAGTTCCCCCCCAGATGTTACTCACGCTCAATCCCCCCTGGGACTCACATTCACCACGCGATCGGCTGAACCTGTGGGGCCGGCGCCGATCGCGTGGTGAATGGGATTCCTGGCGGGGATGAAGGGGCCCATCACGTCTGGACGGCGATCACAGCCCGGAATCCCCGCTAGGATTCTGGGCCGTGGTCATTTCAGGCGGGCGCTGCGGCCGCATTGGCCCCAGCGCCCGTCCATCTCCCCAGAGGAGATGCACCGCGCAGCCCCGCCCCCTCCCCGATTCCCCGCCAGGATCCCCCGGCACGTCTGTTGGCCGTGCCGGAGTGATCCCAACAGGATTCAAGGGTTGTTTCCATGACGGGGCGAATGCTGCCCCATCATGTCTGAAAATACCCTAAGACACAGTAACATTTTTATATTCCATCCTGTTTACAAGACATTTGGCAGGAATGTATCATGTACCTTCCCTGTCATCTCTGCCAAACTACAGGACAATTTGATAACGCAACCCCATTTTATAAGCAATTGCAGTTGTCCCCTTGAAGACCATTATTCAGATAAATAGCAGCACATGCAGTGCGGTCAGAGGCAGGCACATGGCATGGCAGGGAGAGAGAGGCTGTAGGAGGGAGGATATGGAGCAACCCAAAAGACTGACAGACACATTCACTGGCCTATTACTGCATGTTTCTTGCTTTACATGATCAATTGGTAGTGGTTTCGAGGCAGGCATAGGGGGTGGCCATCAGGCGGCATAGAAAGGACATAACTGGGACTTTGGGGTTAGCATCCCTGCAATCAGGAAACATAGTTTACACATCCAGGCTGGCCAATTATNCGCATTTCTATGTGTGCTGATTCCTGTGACAAAAGAGCTCGGCTTGCCTCACGGACATTTCCTCCCCTTCCCAGGTAATGCGCACAAGTACCATCTGTTTCCCTATCTGTCACAAAATATAGGAGTGCCAGCTTTCTCATATAGATTCTCCTTAACCATCTACTTACCAATCACAAAAGTGGGTTGTGAGGATTTATTCACATAGACTTATAAAATCTTTGAATGCAGAATTTCCTGTATTTTATGTATTTATTTAAAGTTATATTCTCCCTGCCCCCATCCTGAATGCTCAGAGTGGTAACAACATATAAAAACATGTAAACATATCTATAAATATATAAAAACACAATAAAACCCTGCTAAAAAGCCGATGCCCACACTCCTAATCTCTATCCGTGTCTGCTACATGCTTGACCAAATAGAAAGGTCTTACATGCTCTGACAAACCTCCAGGAGGAGGTACACAGGTGTGCAGCATGAATTTGATGCAGGGGGGCAGATCCTGCTCCCCAAGCATTTGAGGAGTCTCCCCCCCCCCATTTTACTGCATCTCCCCACCACCACAAAATCCCATAGGAAGCCAGAGTTTCCCCCTCAAAGTCCAGACAAAGAAATCTTCATTTCCTATTGATCCACACCCAATCTTTTCCCTCTTCCCCTCAAAATATGGAGTTAAGTAAACAAAGGCAGCTGCCTACAGCAGCAAGTTGAAGGGGGTGGCAAAACCAGCAGTCGCTACCCATAAGCTTTGCAGCTCTATCTGGTAAAGAAGAGGCAGGGGAGCCGGGGCTGCTTAGGATGGCAAGAATACTTGCACAGTTCCTTGTTAGAATGTATGTACTCTAAGCCACAAAGAGTATATTTCAAATAATATATTTCAATATCATGTAATTTAGGGGTGTGCATGTTGTTTTTGTTATTACAATAACAAAAATGACAAATAATAACAATGAAAATTGATAAGAAAACGACATTTTATTTTTGAAATAAAGGCTATACCTTTTATGCTTCTTATTCAATTCTGATGAAACCTGCAGTAATTGTATCCCCTATAGAGGACACTAAGTGTACCAATTTTTGAAATGATTAAAGGAAACGGATTTTAAAAGCAATTAAACGTTTAGATTTTAAGAAAAGCTCCATACACATTTACGACTACAACTTTTTTTATTTTCCATGTACTTTTCATGAAACCTGTTAATATTATGTCCCTCCACAAGCTTAACACTCCTGACACTTTTCAGAAAGATTTGATAAAGGGTCCTGATGGTATAAGGGTATTTTCAGACGTTATGAGATCACGCTCAACCACAGTCAATTCCCTGTGGTGGGGAATGGTCCCGTAACNTGTGCGGAGGTGGGTGGGGATGGGTGGGGGTCCGTGGGAACACCTCCCCATGCACTGCCCACCCACCGTGCCACCCACCCATCCCCCCACACCTGTTTGAAAAAGGGCCATAGTACAGTGCTCCCTAGCGGTTGGGGCTCCCATGCTGCAGTGCTCAGCATAACAGTTAGTCCAGCCCTGCTTCAACACCCTTTAGATCTGATCTTTAAAACAAAATCTACTCCCAGTCACATTCTGAGCCGAGGGAAAACAGAAGGAAAACCCTAGATTGTTAAAATGTGCAGGGAGCTCTGCTTCACTATCTGCAGTGATTTAAGGTGACAGGGAAGAGGAAAAGAATACATTTTTTTTTCTTGATGACAGAACACAGGTTAACTGACGAGACAGCACCCTGCCGAAGCCCAGGGTTCACTCTGTGCAGCACCCATGAAGCTCTCATTCACATGGTTCAGTGGACACACAAACCCACCAAACAGGGAAGGCCCACACACCACACACCTCAAGTCACAAACGCAGCAAACTTTGGATACATGAAGCCACCCCAGCTGTGTTTTTCATCTGTTTTCTTTTTATTTATTTATTTTCTACTTTTTGGAGTGCTCTGCTCACTCTCCAGACTGCTATGGCACCATGTCCAGGACTGTATGATCCTGGTGGACCTGCATTCAGGCAGAGGCTGTGCACAACCCAATAGATGGGAAGTGATCCCATGGGTGCACATTAGCCAAGTTTAGCCAGCATTCACTTGCACGGTAGGCTCCACATTCTCTGAAACAACGTTGTGAGCGGGGGCTGGATGACAAACCCGTGTCCAGTGGGGGAAAACATCTGGTGAACCACCTAATAAACCGTGTTGTCTAATGTGAGCTAATGTTAGCTAGCGTAGGCAATTGTCTAGTTTGTTTTTATCCACAGTCAAGATATAAAACAAAATTTTAAAACAATGAGTGGAGAGTATTTCGTGTCAGATTCGAAGAGAAAACATAAATAGGATGTTGGCAGGCAACTGCAGGATGTTTCAGCCAATACAGGATTTCCGCTTCTGAGACAAACGTTTTTAGAAACTAGTTTACCGTAAATCCTCTATTCCTTCAGGGATATCTGCATCCTTTTGTCTAGGATTCTAGGTTTCATAGAAAATACATGGAGAGACTTATTCATAATAATGATTGACGCTTGGTTTCAAAGTTAGCATTATGTTATATGTCCTACCAAGGTATATCTGGTACACTAGATCCAGAAAACATTAATCACAAACTGTTTTATTTGTCAGTCTTAAGAAAAAAACAAGTCGTTTCATTTAGCAATTACCAGAACGAATGCAGCTTGTTTTCCAAGTGGCCAGGAGTTGTGGGGGGACAATGCTCAGTGTAAGTGTCATGGCCCCCTGGTGGGGTCGTCCCTGGCACAGTCGCGGCCCGCGGGAGTGGTCCGCTGTCCCTGTTCTCTGCCCTGGGCTGCGTTCGTCGGCCGCGCCACCAGCTGGGGGGTTGGCTCCGGCTCTGCGGACCCCGTCCCCAGTGCAACAGTCAGCAGCAGCTCTGCCAGGTGCACTGGACATGGGGGCGGGGCCTTCTGACACCGTAGGTGGGGATACACCTCCCATATGACGTTCAGTGCGCCTACGGGCATGTGCAGGGGGCGGAGTTCCGGGTTCAAGTACCAGCACCACAGTTCAGGCGGCGCTGGTGATTGCGTTGGAGAAACCAATCGAATGAAAGCTAAGTGACTGAGACTGTCTTGTGTTTTGGGGAATGTGGATGGTGTTCTAGTGTTTGTACCGGGGGTTATCATCGTGCTTGTGTCTACACTGTGAATGGACTTGCCTGAAACTGTCCACTCACTGTATTGCCCCATCCCCTCCTTTCCTGTATCGAGCTGGGTTGCCCCTTCCCCTCCTTTCCTGTATCGAGAGTAAGGGTGTGCTAGAGCGTGTGACTGTGTGTGTGGTTCCCCCTATCCATTCCTCCTTCCTGGGGTGAGTAGTGTTCCCTTCCCCTTAGGTGTGACTAAGACCCCTCCTTCCTTTCGTACCTGGGTCCCGTTCCCCTGTCTCCCTCACACGGAGCACTTGATCTTCCCCTTCCCCCTTTTAGCAGAGTGGGTTATATCAGAAGTGTGCATGTGGACTGGTCTGCGGCCACCTTCGAGCACTCAGCGCCCTATGATGATAAGGATCTAGGCTCATTGAGGCCAAGTAATCCAACTTATATCCTGATGGGCATTTTTCACCTGATTGCGCTCCACTAAGGAAGGGGGCCAGGTGCGTGGGTGCGTGTCTGGAGTGCAAGGCGACCGGTTAGGTATAGCCCCCCTTCCCTAGACTATCCCCTCCCGGTGACAGTAAGTAAGAGTAAAAAGTGGCTCCTCTCTTCCAAATGTGGTAGAAATTGACCTGAGGGTTCAAGAGTTATACACCCAAGGTGATTGCATAAGTCTTCTTCCTTAGGGGAAGCAACTAAAAATGATTCAGCCAGATGTCAATTAGGCATTCCCTGCCAATTTAAACAAAGACACATCCCTCTTCAGGTGGCTTTGTCCGCACTGGCTCATGCTATGTGGCAACAACAACAGGTATTTTCAGACGTGACAAGATCACGCTCAACCACGGTGGATTCCCACCGGGTGAGCAAGGTCTCGGCACGTCTGTTGGGGGGAACGGAAGTTCCCCCCCAGATGTTCACCCCCGTCAATCGCAGCGGGGAATCACATTCACCATGTGATCGGCGGTCCCGGCAGGGCCGGCCCCGATCGTGTGGTGAATGTGATTCCTCGCCGCGATGAAGGGCCCATCCCGTCTGGACAGCTACCACGGCCCGGAATCCACGCCAGGATTCCGGGCCGTGGTCAATGCGGGCAGGTGCTGCAGCCGCATTGACCGCAGTGCCCGCCCGTCTCCCAGGAGGGCGGGCGGCGAGGGAGCATGGGGGGGGCAGGGCCGTGCGGCTGCACATTGCGTCACGCAGCCCCTCCCCCTCCCCGATTCCCCACCGGGATCAGCCAGCACATCTGTTGGACGTGCCGGTGTGATCCCGGTGGAGAATCACCGGGTGATTCCGTGATGGGGTCAATAGGGCCCCCGTCACATCTGAAATCACCCATTATGGTACCATCTCACCATGGAAAAGCAGCGAACCTAATGGATAAAAAGGAGGCATATGCAGCAAAATGGTTCCCTTGTGTATGTGTCATGACCAAGTCAAATCTGCCAGAAGACCAAAGAGCATACTTATTTTACTATTATATAGAGAGCGCACGGACTGTTAGAATATTAAAATACTTACCTGAACCCAAAAGTTNAGTTTTTTTCCTCCCTGCTCTTCTCTTTCAATCCTCAGCCTCTATTTGTTTTTCACACCGTTGACTCTTTCCTACAATTTTCTCTAAATTTTTCCCATTGACACTTCTTCCCACAGCTCCACCTTCTCCTTTGCAGAATTCAAAGACAAAAATGTTTGAATCAAACTTATGAACCCACAGCATTCGGGTGGTTTCAGAATGAGACAGAATGAGTTTACTCATCCCTACTTAATATATATTAAAGCAAAGCAAAAACAAAACGCTTTGAACGCTACAGAATTACAAAACTACTTAGAATTCTAGAGTGTGACTAATTATCTTGGTACATAGCGGATTACAGTTACTTTAAATGAATATTAATTGCTTTTGGAATTCCCATAAATGTCTAAAATTATGATTAATATAATCACAGTGCATTTGAGAGAAACATAGCAATAAAGATTTGCTACTTATTACAAAGCATTAACTCTCTACAAGCTGAAACATTAATAAAAACATCTGTTGTTGGGAGCGTGAATCATAAAACTTTTACTAAAGTAATGCTGAATTTCTATGAAGGTGATTTTAGCCTAACTACCATTAAAGTACTTTCTGCAAAATGAAAAAAATGGCCCCATGTAAAAAGGTGTGTGTGTATGTGTATGTGTGTGTGTGTGTGTAGTAGGAGTGTACACCAGGCCCCCATGTCGTTTTCGTTTTTCATTTTCGTTATTCAAAAATGTTGGTTTTGTTATCGTATTAACATGTATCGGTATCCTCAGTTGTCATTTTCGTTATCGTTATTCTCCGTTGTCATTTTCGTTATTGCAATAACGAAAACGACAATTTTCATTAAAGTTATTGTAATAAAGAAAACAACATGCACACACCTAGTGTATAAAGGCTTTTGTCATAAAGGGAAAGGGGTAATCCTTTGCCCTGCCTTTCGAGGTTTATTTGTTTATTTAAATTTATATACTGCCTTTCCCAAAGGCTCAGGGCAGCTCACAACAATAAAAATATATGAAACTCGTACAAACAACAGCCTTTTAAAAAAATAAAATTAAAAAAATAATCAACCCTTCCACAATGCCCCACCAGAACTACCCAATGCCATTTCCCCAATTTCCTACACCCAACCCCCTTCACAAGTCTACCCCAAAACCACCCATCACAGCCACCCTTATCCCTACCCACCAAATTCTTTTTCAAACAAAAAAGTCTTACACCACTTCCGGAAGATGCTCAATCCTAAGATAACCTAACCTCCAGGGGAAGGAAATTCCATAACATTTGGGCAGTGACTAAGAATGTCTCCCTGCAAGCCCTGTCATACAAAGAAGACTGACAAAAGGTACCCACAGGAAGGTGCTCCCGATGATCACAGGACCGCAATGGGGCATGGAAGGACAGGCGATCTTTCAGATAAATGGGTCCCAGACCAGACCATTTAGGGCTTTAAAGTTCAAAACCAGCACCTTTAATTTATTTATTTGAATTTACATGCCGCCCTTTCCCAGAGGCTGAGGGCACCTCACAAACAATAAAACATTAAAAACTGATATACAAAAAACAAGACTCCCAGAACCCCCCACAAGTCCCCCAATACCACCTCCCCATCCCATACACTCTCCCCTATAGCCCAACCGGTGGGTACCTCATTTGCAACTTGTGGGTTCTGTCTGATAGCCTTGTTCATACAACAAGAGTTCACAGGGAGGCTGTCGGTTGCTGCCGCATTGCTTTGGAACTACCTCCCTCCAGAGGTTAATTTGAGCCCGGGCCTGGGTGTCTTTTGGAGGCAGTGTAATCTGTTTGAAAAGGCATGTGGCGGGCAGGAATAGGGGATTGAGGTGGTTTTAGGGTTGGCTATGGGGAGTGTATGCGGTGGAGAGGTGGCATTGGTGGTTTGGGGGGGGGTTGTGGGAGACTTGGTTTTTTTGTTCTTAAGGGGCTTTTTTCTATTGGTTCTTAATGCTATTCTTAATGCTTAATGCTCAACTGCCCTGAGCCTCTGGGAAAGGGTAGTATATAAATGCAAATAAATAAATTAATAAATAGGAAGGTTAGCAACAGGCTGATAGCTGGCCAGGGAGTCAGCATCCAAAGATGGCTTCTTAAGCAGGGGCCAGACAACTGCAGTTTTAATGGTGTCCAACACATTACCCTCCTGAAGGGAGGAGTTGACAACCCCAGCCAGCAATGGACCCAACGTCTCACGACTGACATTCACCAGCCAGGACAGGCAAGGATCTAGTTCACAACTGGTTGCCCTCACTGCCCCACGCACCTCCCCTGTATCAGTGGGTGATGCCAACTGAAACCGATCCAAATAAACAGGACAAGACTGAGCTTCCATAACCCCAGACTCTGATTCTGCAGATAAAATGGCAGTGCCCAAGTCATAGTGATTACAAGCAACTTTATCTGCAAAGCAGTTAATTAAAATGTCACAGCAGGCATTAGGTGCACAGCTCCACTGAACAAGACTTTGCAGATGCTATTATAGTGGAGAAGAAAGCTTTCTTTGCCACCATCACAGCCACGGCATAGTCTTTCAAAAATGATCTATGCCACAGTCGGTTGGCTTCAGCCCAAGTCAAGCGTCACCTGTGCTCTATCCGTCTACCCTCCCACTTCAGCCACCTCGAGTCCTGCTGCAGTAGTGGGAGGGAGCAGGTGCCTGGTGCAACCATATCACTGGCCATGGTCAGAATGCCTTTTCACAAGGTGACCAGATCATCGACAGAGTAGCTGCTATGGTCAGTAGGTACATCTCCCTGAAAATTCTGGAAATCAGTTGGATCCATTAACCTCCGGGGCCAACCAATCTAACTGGTTCACCACCTTGACGAAAACATAGGAGGGCTGGGATCTGGGCTTTCAGAATATAATGGTCCAACTATGATAACATTATTGAAACAATACCCCCGATAATCAGAATCCCCGTTTCCAGGATGGTGCAAAATATAAAATCCAATGTGTATCCCGCCATGTGTGTCGGGCCAGATATTATCTGGAGTAGGCCCATGGTTGTCATGGTGGCCATGAACTCCTGCTCCACCATTAAAAGGCCAGTCTCAGCATGTATGTTGAAATCACCCAAGACAATAAATCTAGGTAATTTCAACACCACCTCTGAGACGAGCTTAACTAGAGCAGTCAAGGAATCAGCTGTGCAGCAGAGTGGTCACTAAACCAAAAGGATCCCCAATCTATACCCAGCCAAATCCATCCCCAGGTGGACACACTCCATATCAGATGAGTTAGGCACCAGATACCTGTTCCGAAAGGCCAAGATATCTTTACAGTTCACAGCCACTCTACCCCGTCCCCTGTGCCTAGGCCGATACTGCACTGAGTACGTGGCTGGCATCATCTGGGACAATATTAGCCTGGACACTTCCTCCATCCAGGTCTCTGTAATGTATATGACTTCGATGCCCTCATCCTGAATCAAATCATGGATGACAGATGTTTTATTTGCCACCAACCTTGCATTAAGCAGCATCAGCATCAGCACCAGATAAGGTGTCCTACTGGCCTTAACCCCCAAATATTCCAAGGGGGGGAGGGGGACATGCCTCTCCCGATAGTCCCAATGATCTGTGTTCCCTCCCCATACCTCCCCATGCCCAGAACGGGCCCAATAGCTGCAGTGGGTAGCTGGAGAGATTCCCCCAAGCCCAGTGCCCCCAGAGTCAGATTCATGAAACAGACAGGTGGGGACACCCCCATCCTCTCTCTACCCAACCACCCCAAAATCCCTTTTACCCCTAAGCCTGTACCCCCCTCACCGGGGGGGAGGGCAGGGCACTCCCTCCCATCCTTCTCCCCCATGCCCATATACTTCCCTCTCACAGGGGGTCAGGGCACTCCTTCTTCACCCATGCCCAAACCCCCCACTCTCACAGTGTGGCTAGATGCTCCCTCCCACCACCCTATTGTCACCAATAGANGCAGTCAGTTGAGAGAGCTCTTTCAGACAGAGAGGACTGGCGCTCTTATGACAATTCATTTGGTGCATTTTGCCAGATTGATTTTCCATTAAGAAAATATAATTCATATTTCCAATACAGTACCCACAGAAAACCCCTGATGAAGGGTTGTTACCCAAAACGCGTCCGGATATGTTATAATCATTCATTATTATGTTGTAGTTTGTTTAATTAAGATTATATTTGTATTGATTTTATATTTGTAATTTGAGGCTTGTACAGTGCATACAATCATTTATTTTCTCTGCATATGTTTGAAACGTAATTGAAAGCAACTGGACACCCAGCACAAACCTTTCAGACTCCAGTCCTAAAAAGGACTGCATAATGTTCTAAAATTCCCTCCCATGCCTGCAGTGCTTTATTTGCAGTTCAGACATTGCATTGACATAGTTCCATTCCCCAAGTCTGACTTACTACAGTTCCACTCTCATGCTCTAACTCTGGTTCTTCCCCTGTCAAGCCAGCTCCAGGAATGCCTGCCTCCTGAAGATCCCTAATTGTGCTTTCTTCTATCTGGACACCCCTGAGGTAAGCTCCAAAACCCTTTCCAGGTGGTCTTTCTTTGAGCTTCCAACTAAGGTCCACTTAGCCATGGGTGCTAAGGACTGTTTCCCAATGGGTCACACTCTACAACTCCTCATGGTAACTGACAATTCAGGGACACATCCTGCAGGTTCATAGGGTGCTCCATAACACAGCCCACGCCATTAAAAATACTCAGAAAGAAGAAGCTAGAATAATATTATCTGCTTACATAAAGTCTTCCACCTAGGATCTCAAGCAGCTTGATGTAAAAATGCTTGTTGAATTAATTTAAAAATAAATGTAGATCATAGCATCAAAGAAGTTTAACATCCCAATCTGCAGCAGAAATGCCTTCTTATGTACACAAAACGTTTATTAACCACATGCCAATAAAAATAAATAAAGGATGACAAGAATGTATGGAATTAAGTGATGTGTTGCTAAAATGTACATAGAAATCAGTAGCTTGGCAGTCAAGTTTGACATAATATAAAAAATGTGGGGATTTAGCATATCTATGTTCAGCAATGACAGACCACAGGAAGGAGTGCTGGATTTCTAGTACTCCTTTGATCTCATCACAGATACCTGAACTTATCTTATTTGCTTGCCTGCTCACTGTGAAAGTGGAAACTTGAAAGAGGATGTACATGATTTTGAAGCAACATGTCAGCCATAAGGAAATCTCCCAATCCACCTGTGTAGGTGCTGTACTTAGCTCTCACTTTCTAGGTATCTCATGTGCCACTTTGCTTACTAACTAGATAATTATTCCTGTTACTCCCTATTCACATATGTAGCTGATAAGGGCTACAGAAGGATTTTCCAAGTGTGCTTAAGTGGCCTAGTTAGTCCCAGTTGTAGAAACAGAACATGATAAAGTGTCCAGTGGGCTCTAATCAAATTAAGCCAATAAACTAACTGGAGAAAAAGTTTTTTCCAGCATTATATAAATTATATATTTTTTAAAATCCACAAATACTATATATACATAAGCTATACAAAATGTTCCTGAGGAATTCTGAATTAGATATTCCGCAGAGATCAAAGTTAAAATGTGTGCGAGATTAACACTAAAATGTAATTTTATAATTCAACAGATTTGGATATGGATATGCCTCTTAACTGGCTGGTGAAAGCTAGTTGGGAGACTTAGGTACCATTGCTAGCTGGGGTCGAAAATGTCTCCTTTGGGGAGGGCAGAGTGCCTGACTGCCTCAAAACCTCAGTTGTCCAACCCCTGCTGAAAAAAATGTTCCTTGACACTGACTCCCCTAACAGCTATAGCCCCCTCTCTAATTTAGGGAAGGTTATTGAACAGGTGGTTACCTCACAGATTCAGCCACACCTTTATATTCCTGGACCCATGTCAGTCAGGATTTCACCCTGGGCAATGCACTGAGATTGCGCTTATGGCCATGGTTCACAACCTCTATTTGGTAATTGTACTCTGGCAATTTCTTTCAGCGGCTTTTGATATAATTAAGAACATAAGAAGTGTCATACTGAGTCAGACCAATGATCCATCAAGCCCAGCATCCTGTCCTCCGACAGTGGCCAATCTCAATAGCATGGGAGAAGAACCAACAGTCACAATGGGCAATTCATACCCTGTTGTTCACTCCCAGCTCCCGACAGTAAGAAGTTCATCCCATAAGCAACTTGCTTAATAGCCATTAATGGACATACTGTGAACGTATCCAGTCCTTTTTTAAACCCAACTATACTACTGGCCTTGACAACATCCTCTGGCAACAAATTCCATAAGTTAATTATGCACTGAGTGAAAAAGAACTTCCTTTGATGTGTTTTAAATCTGTCAGCAGCTAGTTTCATGGAGTGTCCCCTAGTTCTAGTACTATTTGAGAGAATAAATAACTGTTCCCTATCTACTCGTTTCACACCACTCAAGATTTTACAAACTTCTATCATGTCCCCTCTCAGTCTTCTCTTCGCTAAGCTGAAGAAACCCAGCTTGTCAAGCCTCTCTTTGTATGGTAGCCGTTCCATACTCTTTATCATTTTTGTTGTCCTTCTCTGTACCTTTTTTAGTTCAGCTATGTCTTTGAGATGGGGCGACCAGAACTGCACACAATATTCCAGGTGCGGTCGCACCATCGATTTGTATAGAGGCATTATGACATCCTCAGTTTTATTCTCTATCCCTTTGCAAATAACTCGAGTGGTTCCGCGCATTCCTGGCTGGGACAACCCAGAGGGTGCTGATGGGCAGTGTCTCATTGTCCTCTTGGGAGCTCCCTTGTGAAGTCCTGCAGGGTTCCATCTTGTCCCCACTCCTGTTCAATGTATATCTGAAATCCGTGTGTGAGGCTGTATAGAGAACTGGAGTGAAGGGTCAACTGTATGGGGATGACACCCAACTCTCTCTCTCTTTTTCATCCGACCCAGGTCCTGCAGTCTCTGTGCTTGGCTGATGTTGGGGACTGGATGCAGGTGAGCCTACTGAATCTGAATCTGGACAACACCGAAGCTGCAGTTGGTGAGGAATGCGGTGGCTTGTTACCAGGAGCACATTACACCTGCGATCCAGCGTCTGCACTGGCTACCAATAGCTTTCCAGGCATAATTAAAAGGTGCTGGATTTTTTAACCTATAAAGCCCTGAATGGCTTGGGCCCCNTGGGCAAAGCAAAGGGAACAACATAGAACAACAATTCTGATTAGAGAGACTGGAGTTGAGGGTCAGGGGAAGATTGGCTCAGAAATGCAGAAACAACAAACCTGGGCGTAAAATAGAACCCTCGGCAATGCAGTAAATTAATGACATGCAGTAAACAGTAAGCAAAAAGTTGGTAAAATGGGAAGGTATCTCGGTATTGCGAGAATCAAGTTATGCATCGTAATAGGAAACATTCAAGAAATTGATCCCGGTTCCTGATATAGTGAAATTTCTCATGAGTAAAAAATTCTGCTGCTCATTCAGCCCTACAAACTATTCTTATGATTAGACAACTGAACAAATTTACCAAGAGAGGTTGTGGAGGTTACTTAGTTTTTATATGTCATTCCTATAAAATACAATTTTTAGTATTATAGCAATATATTCATAAGCTGGTGTATCCATGAGGAGATTTTTAACCATACTGTTACACTCCAGATAGACTGATTCAGAACTGGTCTTCCCAGCTTGGCAGTCCTTTTGGTCTTATCCTAAGAGGCAGTATCCTATACAGTAACTGTACCTATGTATCTATGTTCCATGTGTCCTCCCAGAACATCAACACATATATGAAAGCAAAATTGGGGGAGTGGTATAGTAGGGCTTAACTGAGATGAATCTCTGTTGGGAGAGCATTCCATAGCAACGGAGAAGCCACTGAGAACGCCCGCCTGTCAGTCCAGACCCGCCAGTACATGCAGGACCTCCAGGAGGGTGCCCCCTGGACAAACACAGGGGTTGCCCAGGGGCCCACTACTGGTCTGGTATTTTTCCCCAGCCCCACTACACCATAGCCTGGAAATCATGCTACCCACTGATCAGCAAGGAGTAGGAGTGTCCTATTCACAACACAAGCCTTAAACTGGTATAGGAAGATGGTTTGTGCCCCAGACCAATCAGCTTTTTTGTCTAGAGTGGGAGATGTTGCCTGTAATGTAAGTTGGGGGGCAGGGGGATGAGCGAATGGGTGAGCCAGTCCTAAGGGAAGGAGTTGTAACTATGCTTTCACCTGTAAAACTAAACAACATATTAGGGGTATTTTCCACTGAAGAACCAATAGTGACACAAGCAGCACTGCTGAAATTGACAGGCCTAATTTCAGAGTAAGGTACTATTCAATGTAGGTAAATAATAGAGTAAAATGAGAATAGAAGAAGAACTTTANCTCATTGTCCTCTTGGGAGCTCCCTTGTGAAGTCCTGCAGGGTTCCATCTTGTCCCCACTCCTGTTCAATGTATATCTGAAATCCGTGTGTGAGGCTGTATAGAGAACTGGAGTGAAGGGTCAACTGTATGGGGATGACACCCAACTCTCTCTCTCTTTTTCATCCGACCCAGGTCCTGCAGTCTCTGTGCTTGGCTGATGTTGGGGACTGGATGCAGGTGAGCCTACTGAATCTGAATCTGGACAACACCGAAGCTGCAGTTGGTGAGGAATGCGGTGGCTTGTTACCAGGAGCACATTACACCTGCGATCCAGCGTCTGCACTGGCTACCAATAGCTTTCCAGGCATAATTAAAAGGTGCTGGATTTTTTAACCTATAAAGCCCTGAATGGCTTGGGCCCCAGGTATCTGGAAGACCACCTCCTCCCTCATGCCCTATCGTGGCCTCTGAGGTCAGCCAGGAGCGCCCTCTTGCAAGTACCATCTGCCTGTGAAATTTTTCAGAGAGCATGCAGAGAGGTATTCTCAGTAGCTGCCCTACGATTAAGGAACTCCCTCCTCCTTGGAGGATTGTTTAAGCCCAAGCCTGTTCATTTTCAAGAAACATTGTAAGACCTTATTTGGGCAGGTGTTTGGCAGGCAGGTAAAGGCTTGGATAGCCTTAGGAGGGGAGTTTGGGGTCAAGGCTACTTTTAGATGCGTTTGTATTGATTGTAAGCTTCCTTGAGCCTGGATGGGAAGTGTAGCATATAAATTTAAATGAATAAAAAAACAAACCATGCAGGTCTCAGACAAGGGGCACAGATACAAATTGCAAGCGTATCAGGGTTCCCCAAGAGTAATTTTTTTTATAAAAAATAAAATATTGGTTTTATAGTAGATATCCAACAACAACTGCAGAATATTTTAAAGAAACGAAGAGAAACAAAAAAAGGCTTTCAAGACAGAATATGAATAAAAATGTAATTTGTTTATGAATTAAAAGGATAAGTTATTTACCTGTAATGTTTGTTCTTTGAGATGGGGCCTCTCCACATACACATTATAGGTAGTTGAGTGCCCTGAGGTGCCAATACTGGGCAGATTCTCCAAGCAGCCTGTAGGCGGGGAGCAGGAAGGTAACGTTATTGCAGTGCTTTATAAAGACTGTCCTCCGCCGGCCTTCCAATCCTTTCTCCCACAGCAGAGGAAACAACTGTATCAGAACTCTTTCGAAGGGAGGACAGGAGGGTGGTTTGTTTGTGGAGAGGCCCCATCTTGAAGAACAAATATTACAGGTAAGTAACCTACCCTTCTTCTTTGAGTGACCTCTCACATACACGACAGGTAGATTGGTAAGCAACTTTAGGTGGTAGGAGAAAGAGTTAAAACAAGGCTTGCAGCACTGAATGCCTAAACTGAGTATCTGTTCTGGCTGCCAAGCCTATTGCATGGTGTCTTGCATACATACATTCGTATGTGTTGAATTCCATGTTGCTGCCTTGCGAATTGCTAAAAGTGGGGTGTACCCAAAGCTACCCAAGATGTTGCCACCCCCTGAGGGAGTGAGGCCTGAAGTTCTCAGGCAGTGTTTTTGAATGTAATTCATCAGAAAACTGTACACATTTTACGATCCATTTAGATGAGGATGGTTTAGACATTTGTCCCAGAGTGTGAGGGCAAATACAGATAAACAGGGAGGCTGATTTCCTTATAGACTGTGCTAGTGCTAAAATTCAGTATTTGATATTTTTTTCCCCCAAAACAGAGGATCATGGTCCTCCATTCGGAATCACCAAGTTCTGAGGTTTCAAGGATCAGGTCTGGTACTCAGAAACTTCAGAACCCTTGCTCGAGTGGTGGATGTGTGTGTGACCAGAGAGACCCAGCTCTGACCCTAGCTTCTCTGAGCTAGGGATCTAGTGCCATATTTGGTAGGCAGGGGGGTTAATGGGATGGGTCAAGTGAGTGGGGGACAGGCACAGGAAAGTTTTGATTGGCAATACTGTGGGTTTGAGTTTGGCACTGTGGGTATTGCAGTTGCACTTTTAGGCTTGTTACTTTTGCCGTGGTTTTGTCACTGTAGTATTGCTGTGTGTATGCCAAGATGTGCCCAGCTGGGGCACTGGGGGGGGGGATACTTAGTTTCTAATGGCGACATGTGATGCCACATGCTGGCTCAGGTGCCGAGTGTTGCAGAGTTTCCATGATTCCAAGTTCCAAGGTTTTCTGAAGTCCAGATTTCTGATTTCCCATTTCCGAGTCCTCGAAAAAAGTTCCGACTGGCAGCCAAAAACTCAGCCTTGGCACTTGAAACTTCAGAAACACTTATGATTTTTTACAAATATTTGTTGCAGCCCTAGATTGTGTCCATAACCGGTAAAAAAGTATTGCTCTCCTAACCTCTCTAGAGAATGGAGATCAGCTTCCCCTGGTCTGGAAATGCAGGCTGGGAAAGAAAACTGGAAGGGTAATTGTTAAGGTGGAATTCTGAGGTTATTTTGGGTAGGAACGAAGGGTGGGGTCTAAGGACTACCTTATTCTTATGGATCAACAAGTATGGGGGGTTTAAAAACTAGAGAGTTAAGCTCACTAATCCTGGCAGATGCTACTATGGCCATTTTTAAACGGACCGCTCCTTCAGCGGTGGTCTGTGGTCACACCGCTGTGGGGGGTATGGGTGCAGATAGGTGCACACACACCCATCCCCACCCATCCCCACATGGAACCACCTCTGTTTTCGCTGGTTGCTCCGTTCGGGGGCAGTGGGTGGAGGTGAATGTTTCATTGGAATACACATGCACTCATGCCCATCCGTCACCGCTTTCAAATGGAACGCACCCACCCGTATCCACTGTATGGGCATGAGTGGTGCATCTCATGTAAAAACAGCTGAAGAACAGATATTTATATAACACCATTTTGAAATTAGTGGTTGCCATAAGTTCAAAGATGTGGGTGTGCGTGTAATTGGGTAAAAACAGACGTGCAAGTGGCACAACGGCTCTCCAGCCTGGGAGGTGAAACAGCGGCCACTCCTCCCGAGGTTGGGGAGGGGCACCAAACAAATATGTCTGCAGCCAGAGAGCCTTCCTGCCACCCACATGCCCCAGGTAGGGTGGGGAGCTCAATAAACAGGTGACCTGCCAACTCTGATAAACAGTCTTTTAGCTCCCACTCATGGGAGACTGAAAGGGTCCTGCTGAGAGTGTCTGCCATGGAGTTTGAGTCACCTGGCAGGTGAACCACAATGGGCATGACATTGTTTGCTATGCACCATTCCCATAGGGTGAAAGCCTCCAGGGTTAGATGCCGAGACCTAGAGGTGCCCTGGCAGTTTATGTAATACATCACGGTCAAGTTATCTGTGGAGATCTGGATCATTCGATCTCTGAGGCTAGCAGAAAAAGCTATACGCGCATATCTGGCAGCACAGAGCTCAAAGACATTTATGTGCAGCAGAGATTCTGGGGAGGTCCATAAACCGTTTGCAGTTAAATTGCCTAGATGTGCCCCCAACCTTGCCTGGAGGTGTCTGCCATGACTATTAAGGATGGGGTTGGAGGGTTGAAGGAAATGCCTGCATAAATGCTGTGCTTCAGGGACCATCTGTGCAGGCTTTCCAATACCAGTTGTGAAGCTGAGAGGAGGAATGAAGTGGTGTGCTGTGCCCTCAGGAGGTACAGTAGGAGCCAGTGCTGAAGGGGTATGAGTTGCTAGCATGCATTGGGGGTGTGTGTGTGTGGTCATATGGGTGGCAGATACCATCAGGCCTAGAAGACTAGAAAAAACAGAGTAGGGTTGAGTTATATTATGTTGTACAACTTCAATTATTTATTAATTATTAGTAGTATTTATTAATAGTATTAATATTATTATTAATATTATTAATATTAATTGTTATTATTATTATTATTATTATTAGTAGTAGTAGTAGTAGTTTTAGTATGATGATGATGATGATGATGATTATTATTATAAGCATTTATATAGCACCAGCGATGTACCTGGCGCTTTACAAAGATTAGCTCCATTATTGTCTTTCATCTTTCCTGTGGCGTGAAGGCCATGGCTAGCTCAGTGTTTAACTCAGCTCCAATAAACTTTAGGGACGTGGCTGCGGAGAAAGATGACTTATTCCAATTAACCAAGATGCCAAGGCTCTGCAAGATATCACACTGAAAGGAAATATTTGCTACTAAAAGTTCATGGGATCGACCTGTTAATAGCCAGTCATCAAGGTATGAAAAAACAGTCACCCCTTTCCTCCTAAATTAAGCTGCCACCAGTGCCAGGCAGTTGGTAAACGTACTGGGAGCAGCAGAAAGTCTAAAAGGGAGCACTCTGAACTGATTGTGATCCCCATTGACCTTAAACCTTAGATAGCAGCAATCAGATGGGCGAATGGCTATGTGGAAATAAGCATCCTTCATTTCAATAGTTGCCAAAAAGTCCCCTTGCTTAAGTGAGGGATTATCTGAGCCAGGATGAGCATCCTGAATTTTAATTTCTTGATGTATCTGTTAAGGGCCCTCAAGTCTAGAATAGGGAAAATTCCAGAGTGCTTTTTAGGTCAAAATAAAATATTTAGAATAAATCTCGATGTTGATTTCCCCTGAGGGGACTGGTACAATAGTTCCCTTAGAAAGCAAGTCTGCTATTTCTTGCTTTAATTAGGATGTTGCACTAGGGTCCTTAGGAAATGGGATCATTACCAGTCTAGTATTTGGTCTGATCACAAAATGAATTGAGTAACCAGAATGTATAATTTCAAAGACCCATCTATCTGATATTATATGCTCCCATTGGGAGAAAAAGGGGGAAAGGTGAGCCCACAGTCACAGGTTGAGATATGCCTGTATCAAAAATGCTTCTTCTGTGTGGATTGGAGAGATGATGGGGTAGCTTTTTTATGTCTAGGATACTTGGGTTGCTTCAGTGTCATGTAACTCATAGGCTGCCTCAATGATGGATAGCATGAGGTTGGTGCTGCTGAATATGGCTGCCTCACCTGCTTTGGCAATAGTTGAGGCTTCCAGTTTAATTAACTTTGAAAGTGGGTCAGCATGGGGACATAGAGTCCCATGGATTTAGGTGTGATGCACTCGGTCTTTAGCTGTCTGAGTTTCTGTTTCATGGTTTCATTGAAGAGGTGAGCTCTATCAAAAGGTAAGCGGATAATGACATATTGTGTCGCTTGGGCAAGACCACGGGATCTGAGCCAGGTGTTGTATCAAAGAGATATAGCAGGGGTGTGTACCAGGGCACCATGTTGTTTTTCATTATCGTTTTCATTATTAAAATGTGTTGCTTTCATTTTCATTAATAACGAAATGTTGCTTTCTGTTGTTGTTATCGGTATCAGTATCGATTTCAAACAAAGATTTTATTTTTGGTATCGGTATCGATTTTGTGTGCCAGAGAAGAATTATGGTCAGAAGTTGAACTCCTTCCCCTTCTCGTTGTGATACAGAAAGAAATGTACACAATAATATATACTGTACACAATATGTAGTTTTATTTATATAATATATACAGAAGCTAAGCTAAACTTAAACGTACTGGTAAACTAATGTATTGTACTAAACGCACTATACTAATGTATAATACAAAATGTCCTATCCTATCCCCCTGTCCATATATTATATAGATATTAGTTGTATATGTATAGATTAGAGAGAGGGAGATATCTCTCTCTCTCCCCCCACCCCCTTATTCCCTTCCCTACCACCCAATTCTTATTCCTTAGGGGGGTGGGGGTGTTGGTTCTGGGAGGCAGAGGCATTGAGGAATCACAGGGTGCCACTCAAACTGCTGGGATCTGCTTGCGCTGTTCATTGACCAGAGATACATCCATCAGGTCCTTCCCCTCCCAGTTCAAGAGGTTCAACACTGTTTCTGACTCTGAGATGTCTGTTCCCTCCTCCCATCTCCACATTTCCCTCCAAAAAATACCTGCAAGGCTGTCAGGCAATAATGAAATCAATCATTAATTTTGTTATCAATTTCGTTATTGTTATTGTTATTGATTTCATTATTTTTGTCATTTCCGTTATTGCAATAACGACAATTTTCATTTTTGTTACTGATAATGAAAACGACATTCACATCCCTAAGCTATAGCAGATGTCACAGATTGTTTTGCAGAGTCAGTAACATTAAATGATAACCTTGACTGGTTCTTAAAGAACTTCTTTGTCTTTTATGGTGGTTAGGAGACAGGATCGAGTCTCGTCAGGGAGTTCATTGAGGACATTAAATACACTGTCCCATGGAGTATAATTGTAACGGGCCATTAGGGCTAAGTAGTTACCTGGTCTAATTCCCATAGTTGATGAGTAGATTATTTTGCCAATGGTGTCCAGGTGTCTTCCTTCTTTGTCTGTGGGTTGGGCTGGAATACTGCCCAACCTTGAGCATTCGGATGCAGGTGAGACAACATAGGAGCTAGGCTTTGAGTGCCTGGCAAGGAAATCATGGTCCGAGTTCATTACCGGGTACATCCTAAGTGATTTAGGTATCACTTAAATAACGTGATATGGCAGTACCATAGCAGGTTATTTTCCATACTTCAGTTAGTCTGTCTGAAAGTGCTTTAGCTACAGGATTCACTAGCCTCTCTCTAGCCACGGCAGTCCAAATGTAAAAAAGCTAGTATGGCTCTTTTCAATCAATAGGACCTAACGGTACTCCTTGCATCATGGCATCATGGCCATATGGATGAGGCAGTCCTGAAAGGTGCTGAGGTTATCTGACAAGGTAAGGGAGTGGCAAACGTCATCTTCAGAGGGCATCTCAGCATTGAGCGAATCCATAGGTTCCTCCTCCTCCAGGGTAGGAGGTAAGTTACTTGTGAAGTCCTGGTTAAGCAAGGCCGCAAAGTCAGCATCCAATTGATCGGGCTTTGTGATCTGTCAGCTGCAGGGTCTCTTTGTCTTTGAAAAACATTACTGGATATGCAGTCAAGGCTAGCACATGGTAATGAGCTGCCATTGGCAGTGGAAAGGGTTGAGCATTGGGTGTCAGTGCCTAGATTTCTGATGTCAGGGATAGGTCCGTACTCAATTTGTCTTTCTCATGAGATGATGGTATGGATGGTGGGAGGAAGAGGAAGGGGCTGGGACTTCAGCACTGTGGTGACACAGATATGGGAAGTCATCGCTGAGCGCATGGACTCCTAAATAGGGATGTGCTAACAGAACCAAGTTCGGAAATTCGGTTCGGTTCAAAAATCGAGTTCAGTTCGAATGTTCGGTTTGGTCGACTGAACTATTCGAGTTCGGTCGAGTTCCGAACCGAGTTCATACATTCGAAACCGGGGTTTTTTGCCTTCCGAACTGGTTCAGATTCGACAGAACAGTTCAGTCGAATTCGAGTTCGGTTCGAAAGTTTGGTTCGGTTGACCCAACTATTCAAGTTCGGTCCGAAATTCTGAACTGCATTCGCACATCTCTATTCCTAAATGAAGGGGCCCAAGAAATGGTGAAGATCATTTCGAGCTCAGCAGGATTTGGTTCTTGACTGTGTTGCATGAAGGTATGTTTCTGTTAAATGTTCTTTGTTGCAGGGAGCTCCAAGTCAAAGAAGATGTCTATATTAAAAAGGAAAATGGTGGGACTATGGAGAAGCAGAGGGAGTTGGGAAGTCTTGGTGCAGAGGCGAAAAAATAATAGGTGTTTCTGGTGACTTCTGTCTTGGAGACTTACGTTTTCTCTTTTTTTTCTCTGTGGTATCTGACTCAGAAGATTCTGATGAGGGTCTTCCTCTCTGATGGTGGGACCCTCAATGCTCTCTTTTCTGGCACCAACCTTTTGCTGCAGTGCTCTTAATTGGGAATTGCGAGGTAGAAGCCTGCACTGAGTGTCTGACTTTGACGGGCCAGGCATTGGAGCAGGCATTGAAGCCATTTGCGGAGCTGACTATAATGGATGTGATGGGGAGGCTGGTGCAGTTGACATGGCCACAGGCTGAACAGTACGAGTCACAGTGGTCTCAAATAATTAGATGTTCCACTAGTCTATGGGCTCTTTATTTCCTAATTCGAGGTTTGAATGAGCATCAAACTGGGCAAACAGCCGTGTTGTGTTCGGCGCCAAGGCAAAAGAGGCACCTGTTGTGCACATCTGAGTCCATGAGCTTTGCAGAGCATATCAGACTGCACTTGGAGATCTTTTGTGCCATGCACCAAGAAGGGGAATTGGAGGTGTGAGAACATAAGCCCTCACTTCTCAAGTCAGTGAGAACAGCAGTCAACATTGTTACTGTCTCTCTCTTGGTTACCAAAACAGTTCGTTGTTGAGAGGAATCATTGTCTAGAGGTAAGTATAGTCAGTTCAGGTGCCTGATTTCTACTGCAGCAGAGGAAGAACTGGAGGGTGTGGGGGGCTGTATTTATAAAGCACTGCAATGACATCATATTCCTGCTCCCCATCTAGAGGCTGCTTGGAGACTCTGTCCGCTCTTGGTATCTCAGGGTGCCCAACTACCTATAGTGTGTATGTGGAAAGGCCACTTGAAGAAGAATTTTTTATTTATTTATTTATTTATTTAACGATTTCTTACACTGTTCAAAATCCAACTACAACAGTGCTGTGCTTAATTCAGGAGAGCTGGAAGATGAAATAAAAATAGCTTAGGGTTCATTTTGTCTTGCATGTGCAGGGAAAGATGTAAACATAAATTGCAAATAGTGAAATTTTTAGATAGTGGATTTCATAAAGCCTTTTATTTTTAATAAAAGGTCAGATGTTGTTTTTAAACCGTATAATAAATATTTATCTTGATGGTACCCTTTTAAAATCAAATTTGCAGCAGTCACAAATGATCACAAAGTAAACATCTTGCTTTAATTGTGCATACCCTTTTCAGCTGGAAATCCCAAGGTCTTTGTGGCAGCTTCTATAAATAAATTTTGACCTACATATCTTGAGAGTAGGAAAGCCCCTTAAAGAGCTACAGTTAAAAGCATTACCTGCCGTGGATTAGAGTAGACATGTAATCACGTTTCATACCCAGCTACGACCTTCATCTAATGCAAATGCCACGTTCACTTAGGAAAGTATCTCTACAAGATAAACAGTTCTGGAAGCAACACGCTTGCTCCAAAATATATTGCTCAGCATATTTAAACTCATTGAGTAAGTGCTATATTTAATGGAAGCCCTCATTAAGCAACTTTAGTACTTGCATTGTTCTAATCCAGTGCATGGTAAGATAGAGAGAAACACTTAGGAGACCTATTAATGCATAATGCCTGCCATGCTAATATAGTTTAATTTTATTCATTGCCCCTATGCAACACACCTTACTCGGGCCTACTGCTGCTGAATGGGACTTCTGCTTCAGTAAGGACTACTGAGTAAAAGTTCAGAGAGAAAAAATTAATTAATCCCCTTATTCTGTATGCTTTTTGAGGGTTGCTTTTTTAGACATTGAGTGGGAGCAGGGAATATAGGAAGTCAAGGAGAGAAGGCAGGGAGAATTTAAATGATAGTTAATATCCTGAGTGCTGCCAGATGTACCTGGGTAAATGCTCTCTGCCATCCCGGCCACGCTGTTCTCTGCAAAGCTGAGCTGAGACCCGAGAGTAAATTATCTGAGTGGGGAGGAGAGCAGGCAAGCCCCTTCCCAGCTGTAAGCAACACTCTAATTGGGTCAGGGGTGCACTTTATGCTGCCCCAACATCAGTTCCCCTGGAAACAGGGACTGATTAGAGTGTTGCACACAGTTGGGGGGGAGGAGAGGCTTCCCTCCTCCCCTCCCCACTCAGATAATTTACTCTCAGGTCCTAGCTCAGCTCTGCAGAGTATTTTATTTATTTATTTACATTTCTTTGCTGGCCTTCCCAAAGGTTCACGGTGGCTTACCCATAACAGTAAAATAAAAACCCCTCCCCTTACACCATACCCCAACCCCCAACAAACACACCCCTCTTCAACCCCCCAAAAAACCATCCCAATCCCCTATCCCTGCCAGTGCTCAACAAATGCCTTTTCAAATAAAAAGGTCTTACATTGACTTTGGAAAATGCCCAGGCTTAGGCTCAAATGAACCTCAGGGGGAAGGGAATTCCAAAGCATTGGAGCAGCAAAGGAGAATGCCTCTCTGTGAGCCCTTGTCATATGAACAAGGCTAACAAAAGGAACCCACAGGGAGGCGCTTCTGGCAGATCACAGAGGCCACAGTGGGGCTTGGAAGGACAGGCAGTCTCTCAGATATGTTGGGCCCAGACTGTTTAGGGCTTGAAAGGACAAAAACAGCACCCTGAGTTGTGTGCAGAAAGCTATAGGGAGCCAGTACAGTATTGGGGTACCAGTGTAATGTACTCCCGGTGCCTTGTCTCCAAAAGGAGGCGAGTTGCCGCAGTTTCTGAGAATCATCAAGGACAGCCCCACATAGTACAGTCTGGCCAGGGTGGCAGAGATAAAGCCCAGGGGTGAGGCAATTTTTTCAACTGCTTTTGCTACAAAAAAGGTCTCTGCAGACTAAACTGCTATCGGTAACCCTCTATGCAATACCTCACCTTCAGACGCTACACATCAAGCTTGAATTTCGATGGCCATGTTTAGAAGCAGTAGAAGAATAAGCACAGAGCTACAGTGTTGATGGGTATTTTAGGTTGTAGCATAAATGATGGCAAACAATGGTCCCATCTTTAGCTGCTATAAATCAGAGCAGCTGTATAATCCAGCTTAATATTCTAACAAAGATACTAATCAGACAATGAAAAGATTCTTTCCAAGGGAGGCATATTTGAAGGATGCGGGCATAAACTTGTTCAAAAGTAGCTCAGAAGAGTGATTCCTGGCCTTTCTGACTCAGAGGGCTGACAAAATCTTTTTTTTAAAAAAAACATTATAGGCCAATGGTAAAAGAAAGTGCTGCTGTAAGGCTAGCCTTGCTCCCAGACTCCTGGCTGAGCAGACACAAGATGTTTTCTCCATGCCACCAGGGCCCTGATTGGTTGAAAAAACAAGACTTGAAGTCTTATCCTACTTCCTGCATTCAGTTGTACTGTCACTGGAAGAGAGAGTGCCATTGTAAGACACTGGGGCCAATCCCATGCCCCGCATACACATCACAGAGATTGTATTGTGCCACGTGGAAACCGCATGGGATGCATGCGGCTCCCACGTGGATCTGCCTGGAATTGAGGCCAATGTTTCCACTCAATAGGGGGAAATTGCTTAGAAGGAGAAAATAAATACTTGCAGTGAATAAATTAGGAAAACTGGGGGAAAGGGTGGAATTTTCCTCTCTAGAATTTGTTCTTGAATATTGTATAATTCTGCATTAACGTAAGCAATTATCCCTCCAATTTAATACCTTTTCAATCTATAAATCCAATTATAGGTGTTAAGTTAAATTTTTTTCATTTCCATTTGTTCATAGTAAATTTGATTTTTTAAATCAATTACAACACCATCTGTTGGCAAACGTATCAGGAACTTTGAAGGGGAAAATAGTTGCCATGACAGGGGGAAAGGGAATTTGTTGTTCTCCACTAAGGGAAAACCTCATTGGCAAAGTGGAAACACCGCTTGCGCAAATAGCCTGTAGAGATGGGAGGACAGGGCGAGCACAAGTAGTAGTTTGTGAGAGCTCTCACAGCTCCAGCCTGGCCATGGACATGCAGAAACTTGGCCACAGTCTTGTTTGATTTCAGTCCATAAACCCTTGATAGGGAATAAGTAATCTGTAAGAAACACTTACATAGAGAGACAATTTGCATTAATAGACACTATGAGGTTGATTTTCAAATGCAAAGATGGCCGTAGATGCCTAACCAAGTAAAGTTAGGAAAACCAATGCCATTATTCGAAAAACTTAGAAACTGCTGAACACACTATGGGTGTGCATTTCATTGTTGTTATTATAATAATGAACACAAAAGAAGGCTCTTTCATTTTAGTAATTGAATAATAAAAAAGGAAGAGCATTACGAAATAATGAAATAATTTCGTTTTATTACAAATTAAGAGAAAAACACAGAAAAACACATTTTTTGCTACATCTTTTTTGTTTCTTATGCAGAAATGTAGGGAGAGCGTACCCCCAATGGAGGGCATTATGCATTCCAAATTTCAGAATGATTGGATAAAGGGAAACAGTTTTATAAGCAATTTAATTTTGTGATTTTAAGAAAAGTTGCATAAACATTCCTAGATCTTCTTTGTCTTCCATCCAATTGTATTAAACATGGGCAGATTATGCCCCTCCCCAAGGTTACTATCTCTGACAAATTTCAGAAAGATTGGATAAAGGGTTCTGATGTTATAAGTCATTCATGTAAAAATGCATTTTTGGCCATAGTATTTTTGTTTCCCATCTATTTTACATTAAAGTTTGCAAGACCTTCTTGATCATCTCTGACAAATGATAGAAAGATTTGATAAAGAGTCCAAATTTTATAAGCAATTGAAGTTTCTCTCTTGAAGACTTTTGTTATTAAGGTAAATAGCACTGTGACATAAGAGAATCCCTTATTAGCGCTTTCCTAAGCAGATGCTTCCAACTTCCCAGTTACAAGTGGGGGAATGTGTTTGGGGTGACATTTCTGATAGCCAATTAGCATCACAAACACAAATGCATCTTGTACCACAGTGACAAACAAAAGAGAATCCCTGCTGGCATAGACTCATTATCTGCAGATCCTGTGCAGCCTTATAAAATTAGGACCCGTTATCACATATTTCTGATATTTGTCAGATATTATCTTGAAGGTGAACTCTGCCAAAAGTTATGTAAACTGGATGGGATACAAAGACATTACCAGAAATGCATTTTCAAGTATATTGCTTATAACATCAGGACCCTTTATCCAATCCTTCTGAAATGTGGCAGAGATGGTAAACATGGGGAGGTAAATAATCTTTCCAGATTTCATACAAGTTGGAAGGGACACAAAAAAGGTACAGCCAGGAATGTGTGCAGAATGTTATCTAAAATAACAAACTTCAACTACTTATACAATCTGATTCCGTTATCCAATCTTTCTTAAATTTGGTACATATAATGCTCTCCATTCGGGGTAAAGTTCGTCCAATTTCCATCCAAATTGAATGAACAACTAAAAGATTACAGCCCAAAATGTGTTTTCCATTGAAAACATTTCTGAGGTCCAGAATTCTGAGCCCAAATTCCGAAACTCCCAAAACAGGGCTGAAATGCCACCGAGTACTCGGGCAGATTACTCGGAACTTCAGAATTCAGCCCGAGTACTTGAAAGTATTATTTGGTACAGCCCTACTTTAAACATCTACTTCTGTAACACTGGAAGTCCTTGAAATGATATTCACCATAACTAAGCTTCGTGTACTGTCTCACCTGTCTTGCTGCAGAACTATAATCAAGAATCTGAACTTTCTTTTTTACTCAGTGTTTCTAGCCATCCTGATGGCAGAGACATAGGATGCAATCCTGCTGCCGGTTTATGCCGGCAGCAAGGCACACCATACAACTGGGCGGAGCTCGCCCAGGCACACATGCACCCTGCATGTGCAGCAATCCACGCAGGGCAATGGCGTGCCCCCTCTGAAGTGAATCCCCGAGCCCACACACACTGCAGCCTGGGAGATGGAGCAGCAGGAGCCATGCTTGCTTGCGGTGCAAGTACGGGTCGGCATAAGTGGCCCATAGGATTGCACCCAATGGTGATAATGCAAGCTGGAGCCTAAAGCACGAACCCGTGTTCACGGCATTTTCCCAATTGGCAACAATGGGGGAAATGAAGCTGTGACAAATTCATCCCACCCTCTCTTTTCTCTCTCTGGTCCCTTTGTCTGATACAGATCCGGTCACTCTGTTCTTCAACCTTCTTGTTCTGTGGCCACCAATTACTGATCCTTATTCACCTCAGTCTCTTATCTTATATAAGTAGTGGGGTATGGCTGTAGGCGTGAGAATACCATTCAGAGTACTAGTTCTTGGGGTAAAATTGAATTCAAAGTTTATTTCTTCAGATGTTCTTTCATGTTTCAAATTTAGCAATAACTATGTACAGGTTTAGGTATGTTTACTCATTTGAAGTACTTGCTTAAAAATATGTTTCATGAAAGCGTAGTGCCGTTACCCTCTAGAGTCAGTTACTCTCCTTATCATCTCCAGTAACCAGACCCTCTTGTAGGTTTTCTTCACAGGATTTACTTAGCCTGATTCGGATGACCAGGGTTTCCCTAAGAAGTTGTGAATTTAATAGTAACAGTCTTACCCTCTTGACTAGATACTTTGTTCCACAGAGTCCACTGAAATTCCTAAACAGGTTCAGGCTTAGTGTATCCTTGGAAGCTATTCTGTAGGAGGAAGAATAAGAGGACTTTCTCTCTGTAACTATCTTCTCTCCTTTATCCCAACTTCCACCCGTTTGACACCACAGATCCACTCTGTTTTCTATGCCTGCTTTCTCTAATATCATCTAAATATCTTTAGCCCCAGTTTTTTTCCCCTGTCAGACCATTAGGGATGTGCGAATGCGGTTCGGAAGTTCGGAGTTCGGACCAAACTCAAATAGTTTGGTCGACCGAACTGAACTTTTGAACTGGTCGGTCAAATCCGAACCAGTTCGGAAGGCCAGAAAACCCGGTTTTGAATGTATGAACTTGGTTTGGAACGTTCGAACCGAACTCAATTTTCGAACCAAACCGAACCAAACTTCTGAACTCGGTTCTGTTTGCACATCCCTACACACCATCACTCTCCCGCTGGTCCCCCTCTAACGACTCCTCACACTCTCCCCACAACCAACTGTCCTTGTTGCCCTAGCAACCTCTCTAGAGGGTAAAAGCCCCTCCCTCTTAAACAGAACTTTGACTTAAGCCTCTGCAGGCACAATAACAACAAGTTAACCCTTTGTTAACCATATCACCACAGAAGCGAACACAAGCCCCTGACCTAAAATTATGCCACCACCAGTCTGAGCCTGCATACAGCCTGAAACAATGGCTCAGAGGTGTCAACTTGTGTATTGTGCGATTTCATATCTTAGAATTTGATATTTTTTTCAGAGCACCACGTAATTCAACATTTAGCTACATCAGCACCCAACACATTGTTTTCTGTCTCTCTGGTCTCTCCACCTATTAGGATCTGTGGCTCCTGTCAGCCTTGAATCTGGGTCTTCTGGCTCTCTGGTCTTGCCCTCATTGCCACAGATCCACCTTGGTGGAACAGGGGTACTGCAGCTTGGAAAGTTGGATAATGCATCTCTAGTGGCTTCACCTAGCCTCCCAATTGGTCTGGCCAAGCCTATTCCCTGATTGGCTCCTGGTCCTATATAACCTTTTGTTCCACCCTATTGCTCTGATCTGTTCAACCACATTGTTTGCAATCCATAGTCTGTGCCTCAGCCTGACCTGCCTGAAACCAAGCCCTGCAAGTTTATCCGACCTCACCTCTCCTCCTCCAGCTCGGTCACTTCCGCCTTGCACCTCTGTCTACTCTGTACCCAATCATGTCCAGCCCAACCATATGTTACCTAAAGCTTGATCTAGCCTCTTGCCCTAATCTTGTCCATTGGACAGCCTCCCTGGTATTGGCAAGTCTGATTACTCTGAGCACGCTTATTCCTTGGCTTCAGCCTCTAGATCTCCTGGCTTTGACACTCCACAACCCATTCCTAGACCTGAAATCCAGATTGTCCCTTTGATTTGACTCTGACCTCACACCACCTGGCTTTGACCTCTCCACCTCATTAACTTGTGATTGGGAAAACCCCCGAGACATCCAATCCTGCTTTGGCTCACCAACAACCCTAATCCTGTCCCCAACTAACCCAGAATCTGACACTGCTAAACCATCGATTCCTTAATTATGTACCAGAGGCAGCAGAGTGCCACACACAGGCAGAAGCAGCAACTACTTCTAAGCCCTGTTCTTGCCAACACCTCGCCCTCTCCACGTACACAGTGTCAGATCAGTTATGCAAGTGGCCTGCATAGGGGGCCCAAATTCTTTAATCAGGCCCTTTCCTGGTATAACTGTGTTCAAAAGGGATTCATATGTTAGTGGATCCATAGCCAGGCTAGATCAGATGACAGGGAATGGATTGCTTCATATTTGCCTGTTTTTAATTGCCTTCCTGTTAAGCATATTTATTTATTATTTATTTATTATTATTTTCTAAATTTATACCCCGCCCCTCCTGAAAACAGCTAGGGGCAGCTTCCAACAATAATAAAAAATACATATAAAAACAGATATAAAACAATTTAAAACAATTCAAAACAGTTTAAATGTTTTAAAACAGGGCCCCGGGATACAGTTTAACATAACAACAATATACAGGGTAGGGGAGATAACAACCCCTAACCCACCCTCCCCCCCACCCCAAAGGCCTGGGCAAACAGCCAGGTTTTACAACACCGCCAGAATGTCAACAGGCTTGGGGCCAGGCGAGCTTCCTCTGGAAGGGAGTTCCAAAGGCACGGCACAGCCACCGAGAATGCCCTCTCCATTGTGGCTCCCCACTTTACGCGGGGAACCTCCAGGAAGGCACCCCCAGCCGACCAAAGGAGCGGCTCTGGGGCGCGGAGGGCGAGGCGATCCCTAAGGTACGAGGGGCCCAGACCATGAAGGGCCTTATAGATCAACACTAAAACCTTGAACCTAGCTCGGCACGCTATTGGCAACCAGTGCAGAGTCCAGAGCACAGGTGTAATGTGCTCCCGACGACCCGTCCCCATAAGGAGATGAACCGCCGCATTCTGCACTAGCTGCAGCCTCCGAACCAGGAACAAGGGAAGCCCCACGTACAGCGCGTTGTAGTAGTCCAGCCTCGAGATGACGAAGGCACGGATGAGGGAGGCCAGGTCTGGGCCGGAGACAAACGGACGCAGCCTACGTACCAGACACAACTGGCGGAAGGCAGCCTTAGCGACTGCCTCCACCTGCCGCTCCAGGCGGAGGTCTACGTCCAATATCACCCCCAGACTCCGGACCTGCTGAGCTATAGGAGGGCGAACCCCCCCAATCAGGGGGGCCACTACCTCCCTCGCTCTCCCCACCAACATCATCTCCGTCTTATCGGGGTTGAGCCTCAGTCTGTGGTGAAACAAGCAGCTAAATTGCTGCTCACAAGCATTTCTCATCTTGTTGAGATCTCAGTCCCAGTACAAGTTGTCAGCAAGAAATAGTAAGGAAAAAAAATTCATTGCACAAAATGGCCACCACCCTTCACCAAAATGGCACCAATGCTTTTGCCACCATTTTGGTGATTCCCCACCCCCTCTCTCACCAAGGAGGGAGGGAATACACACTTACTTTTGTGTGTGCTTGCGAAGACAAGAGAAGGGGAATGAAGGATAATCATAATAATAAATATTTATGTATATAGCACCACCCTGCCAAATGGCACTCTGAGTGCTTCACAAAATATATTAAAATACAATAAAACTCTAAAACCCATTTAAAATCCAAATAAAACATTTTAAAAGGGGTAGGAGAGAATGAATACATTGAGGAGCCAGCAGCGGATTCTCTAAAAGCACCAGGACAATTAAAAAGTCTCCAGCTGCTTGTTAAACATGAGGAGCAGTGGAGGCTGGTGGGTTCTGAGGCTGGTAGGGAAGTGGGCGGAGCCAGAAGTGAATGGGGCCAACCCAGAGGTGCGCACGGTCAACAGTAGGTGGAGCCAACCCAACGGTAGGTGAAACCAACCCTAAAATTGCACACTCACATGATCAATGGAATAGAACATGCACACAAGGATATGGGGACAGCAGCTCCAGGGTACAGAATCAGATCTAAGATCTGGACCCTCTTTCCTGAATGCACTCAAAAGGCACCTTCCCCAATTTAAAAATTATTAAAAGAATACACATGGAATGCTAACAACAATGCTAACCAGGCAACCCAAAACCCCTCTTTAAAAATCCAACACAAAATAGAACAACAGAACCGAGTGTGCCCAATGTGCATGGGGGCAACAGGAGGGCACAAAGAAGTCACAAACCTTAAAAGGAGATATTTTAAGAGGACCCCAGGGCCCTCAGTTAGCAGCAGGCACAAAACTCCCCCCAAATATACCAAGGTTAAGGCAATCCACCCCAAGCCACTCTTAAACCAAGCAAAAACCAAATAATCCCACACAACCACATATTAGTTTGAGGATAAAATATAAATAAAACAGGGACACAGCAATGGGGCACACAGAGCAATGGGACTGGTTTCTCAAACTCCCCCCCACACACACAATCTGCCTACCCCCACCATGTCCTCTGTCCCCCAATCTGCCCAAATAAGTTCCCAGAAGGAACAAATTAAAAAAATATTTTAAGAGGACCCCAGAGAGGGCCCTCAAACTTACAGTTAGAATCACAGAGTGGACCAGATGCCCGGCAGCAGCAGCAACAGCAGCAGCTCTCCAACACACACACGAACTACGAGTTGGAGACGGAGCCCAGAGGCAAGCTGAGGACACTAAGCCAATCTCCCCCTCCACAGGCACAGCATAGCCCTTTGTACCTGGGAGGGAACTTTCAAAATCGCCCTCCCAGAGTATTAAAACTGCCGGGGCTCCATAGAAAACAATGGGACCAACGGTGGACACACCCCAGGCTGTGACTTCTGGGGGTGCGGGTCACTTTTCAGCAGTGACCCACCACTTTCCTCGCATTTGTACAATGCACACTGAGCTCCACCTCCTCCATTTCTCCTCCAGTCCTGGCTCAGCCTCCGGCTCAGCTCCTCCCCGCCCAGTCCTCTCCCAGCTTCCTCTCCCCAGGCAGGCAGGCAGCACACAGGCTGGCGTGCTCAGCAGATGGCTGAACTCTTCTGCGCATGCGTTATGGTGCTGCAGCTGCTGACGCATACACAGAGCTACAAAACAACCCCGGCCAGCTGCACAACGTCAAAGCTTGTGCACATGTGTGGCAGGCCAAGAAGGATGAAAGTAGTGCTTGAGGCCAGACCTGGATGTCAAAGACTTGTTTGGGTTGTAGCCACGTGTGATGGTGGGCGGCAAGGGGTACACTGCCACCAGCATCCTCAGGGATGCCATGCCACTGGTGAGGAGGGAGGGACGTCTATCTTGAGGGAGTGAGTTGCACGCTGAGGAGCCACCGATCGGCCACAGACTTGAGACAAGACTGCAGGATTCCCAAGCAGCAGGTGGTCACTAACTGCATATAGTCATCAGGGTGAGGTTCCAGGGCCTATACCATTCAGGATCCTTTTCTGAAGTACCCCTTTCACCTCTGGTCATCTAACGGCCCAACTGACTCTCTAGCAGGCTTCCTGCTTCTGATGTACTTGAAAAAGTTTTCATTATTAGTTTTAGCATCTTTAGCAAGTTGCTCTTCAATTTCTTTTTGGTCTGCCTTATTAAATTTTTACATCTACTTTGGCAACACTTATGCTCTTACGATGACATTCAACCTCATGTTTTGTCATACCATCCCTGAGGGATTGTATGTATTGTATACACTGAAAAATATGGACAATAGACTAGAACTTTAGGGAACACTGTATTTCTTGGGGATGATGTATAACCATCCATCAGCATAGATTGACTTTGCTCTTGTACGTTTGACTCAAACCACTGACCAGTGGCTCCCATCACACCAGTAACATCCCTCAGCTGCTGGTGTCAATCATATTGAATGTTGTTATAAAACAAAACTATGACATTACAGTAAATGTATTTATTTATTATTATTATTATTATTATTATTATTATTATTATTATTATTTAATTCATGCTATCATTAATACTCATTGTCACAAAATTTAGAGACTGTTGCTGTAAGTAAGTTTATTCCGGCAATTAGCTCTCGCCATAGCTGTAAAATAAATAAAGAAATAGGACCAAATTAACTGTAGAAAGAAACATAAATAGAAATATCCACTAGAATATATCCACTACAAAATATACCAGTTTACATCCTATTAAATTTGCAACTTAATTGTTGCTGTAAAATTTAGTTCCATAGTACCCAAGCACATTGCACTGTGGAATGACACCTTCCAATATCATCATGCAAGATATTTCTGCATTGCTAGGGATTTGGTAAATATAAAACTGAATCCACAACTCCACACTTGAAGCCACTGGGATACCATCGCTGCTGTAGTGCATTGGAGTTATTAATATTCACATATGCCTTAATTATAGTGCCAGACACACTGGCACTATATCAGGTGTACTTTCATTGATTTCCACTTACATTGTGCCTAATTTCACCAGCAGGTCCCAAGGAATTCAAAGCTTTAGGGATTTCCTATCATGAAAATTACTTAAAATATTTTGATAAATCACCAGTCAGTCCTAGCATTTAAGGACTGTTACAGCTAATAATTTAGCTTCCACTCAGAGCTTCAGAAACACTATAGTAAAGAGACAGTGAAGGCAAAAGAAATACACTTAATATACTACACACATTCACCAGGACACTCATCATGTATATAAATACTAGAAGGAAAGAGTGTTAAGAAGACTACAAAATATTAATACCTTCTCCAAGCTAGCCGATATAAACCCAGAACAGAACTGATAATATGTCAGGAGGGAACAGAATCACTAATTTTGCTATCACTTACGTTTCTCCATAATGTTCAAATCCCAAGAGAATTTACAGGACCACAGTATTCTGTAATGTATTAGTAAAGACAGAACACCATTATTTAACTCTACATTTAGGCAAATAATGTGATAATTTTGAAAATCAAGGATGAAAATATAAGGTCAATGAATACATTCTTGGGACTCACACTTCAGCTGCTTGAAAAGGTAGGAGGAAAGGTAGGGTTAAAGTAGAGAGTTCA
Organism: Sphenodon punctatus; assembly: GCA_003113815.1. Classification (NCBI taxonomy): domain Eukaryota; kingdom Metazoa; phylum Chordata; class Lepidosauria; order Sphenodontia; family Sphenodontidae; genus Sphenodon; species Sphenodon punctatus. The sequence goes on along the minus strand of QEPC01014420.1, from coordinate 3,161,740 downwards.
CTATAATCTAGTGTTTATCTGGTATTTGGTAACTTAACCATTGATTGCCCTTTGAACTGAAAACAATTAAAAGAAATTAAAATAACAGCTAAGTACAGATGGAACACAGCTGAAAATACAAGAGAACAAAACTGCATAGAAATACAAGGATAAAAATAGTTTAAAAGGATGGTTAATAAAATCCCAAGAGATAAGGAACAAGAATTAATAAAGAGAATAAGGAATGCCAATGTTAGCCACAACCTTTTCCAGAACAGATTTTCAGGTTATGAAGGTGACTGAAATGCAGAAGTCAGATAGCATTCGTCCAGTAAGCAATTGATGCATGTGCTAACACAGCATTTAGAGTTTACTCCTTTTTAATCAAAAAGTTATTAAGAATGTTTTTGTACACAATATTTCCCCCCAATGAAGCATTAAATCTCTTTCACAAACAATAACTGTCACAGGCAAATGCCCATATTCCCTATAGTATTGCTGTGTGCTTCATGTAATGACAAATCATTTAAATGCATTCCCAGTGCTACATTAAACATTTTGCAATCACATTCTAAAACTTCTAAGATATTATAACTTTTATTACTTTCTGGCTCAATTAACAGTGAAGATAATACACTAATAATAAACTTGCCCGAACTGTTTCACTTTTTGATTCGGGCCCAGACACTAAATCACTATGCCTTTGCAGTCCGTAAGAGATTAAATGAGCCTGAGATGGAAGACTATGAGCATTAACTGATTAGACAGAAGCCTACTGGAGACTGTGTTTGCTCCGTGCAGCCCGCTACTCACATAGCTTAGTGGACAAACCTAATAAATGGGGAGGTGCCACGTGGCACTCATCCCCCCATGACTCGCAGTCACAGTGAACTCTAGGTACAGGAATTTGTCCCGCTGGGCCAACTTTTTGGAATGTCTTTTTGCAGCCCTCCAAAAGTTAAACAGTCGAAGCGCCAGTGAGAGTGGAGAGAACACTCACTATCCTTGGACCGCTCTAGGTGTTGCATCCGGAACTCTGTGGTCCTGATGGAGCTATATGCAGGCAGAGACCGTGCTCACTCTAATAGATGGAAAGTGGCTCCATGGGTGCACATTAGTCAGGATTAGCCAGCATTTACCCGCACAGCAGGCTCCACATTCTCCAGGATGACGTGAGTGGGGGCTGGGTGGCGGCTCGGTGTCTGGTCAGGGTGAACATCTGGCAAACACCTAATAAATGATATGGTCGAATGTGGGCTAACGAAGGATATTGTCTCATTTGTTTTCACCTTGTGTTGAACTGATGAGGAGGGGTGTAACCAAGGGGAGGCCTGGGGGGAGGGGGGGGCTGTGCCCCTACATTCATTTCTCTTTTCTGTCTGCTATTGCTCTCCTCCTAGTTGTGCCCTCTCAACAAAAGGAAAGTGCTCCCACATCTGAGAGACCGTGGTTACACCACTGCCAATTAGTGCATTAATTATTTCACAGATATATAAACATTAGTAATGGAAACATCTGAATTGGTCATTGGGTCAATTACTCATTTTATAAATGATTCCCACCCACCCACCCAGATCCAGACACGGTGAAGGACAAACAACTTACCCAGATGTTAGAGGCATCAGCAAAGTGAGGGAGAGGTATGGAAGGCAGGGAGGGTTCAGCACTGACAGTGCCAGAGTTTAGTGCTTCTCCATTCCAGACATAATTTATATCCCCAAACGTGCTTAGAAAGTATCAAGTTATGGAGGCTTACTGTACTGCTAAGTAACTAAAGCTAATGTTCCCACCACTTGGGAGAACTATTCCATTGTGTAACCCATTAGGAATTTTTAGTACTATTATGACTTATTTCCTCTCCACTCATTTTCATCCAGCTCCTAGTTTCCATTCTTCCTAAACAATTTCTCTCATTCTCTGAAAGGGGAATTCTTTATTCTAAAACCATTTATGTGTATGTGCACATTTGTAAATTGCATTTCTTATGCGATTTACATATAAGCTCTGAGGGCTGAAGTAGCAACTCCCTTTTCAGCTCTGCTATTTCATTCCGCCATTTCGGAACTGCCCGCGACTTTCTGCAGCTTTTCTGTCCGCATTCCTCTAATTCCACCAGCATTCCGCTAATTCAGAAACCATTGGAACAATCTCAAAAACTATTGGAACAAACATCGTTCCGCTACTTCACAGTGCCAGTGGAAATTGCGGAAGATCAAAACTGTCAGAACAAACATTGTTCCACTATTTTCACAGCCAGTGGAAGTAGCAGAATGGCAGAAGTAGCGGAATGAAAGTAGCAGAATGAACGTCTCTATCGCACCGGGCCGATCATTGCGGAAGAGCTTTTTCCATTGGAAAAAGCTACTGCAGTGGCTTGCCATTTCAGTCCTACTTTGAAACACTAACCATTTTGCATTAACTTAAACTCTCCTCTAAAAACTCTCTCTTATTACAAAGCTGGTCTCTCTGTGTTTGGTGAAAATGGATATAGAATTCTGGGATTCTTGGTGTTAGTACAAAGATGGGCTGAACTCATATTTCTTATGCTTGAAGAAACCTCCAAGATTTGGGTGATAGTGGGTATACACTTTTAGACTTGTACACTCTGGTGAGATTCCACACGTCTACAAGTGTGGAAACCAAGTTATGGATGGTGTGGAGACAAATTGGGGTGTCAGCCAGATAGGTTGAGCCATGAATTTCTGTTACAGGGGTATCTGAATTTAGAATAGCAATAGGAAAAAATACACAACACACCACTATAATGAAAATAATGTCCTGTATCATAAACAACCACCATAACATTGGGATCAAAGGTCAAACATTTTCCTTGGAGCTACACGTTCTTTAATACAAAGCCAAATAAGAGAGCCAAGTAAAATCCACTTACATCATATGCTCAACCAATCATATGTTCAAATAACCTTTTGCTTTGGGGCTGAGACATAAACATAAAAGGCTGAAAACCCTGTCTCCAATCCAGTCATTGACAAAGCTTCCATTGACATCAACAGGACCAAATTCCAACACAGAATTGTATAAGATGAGAACTATGCTGCATTATCCATCCTGTTCCTTGATGCACTTCTCTCCCCTTCGTCCTCACTCCCAATCTACACCAGCTAAGGTTCAGAGCCAGAGAAACTTCACATCATTAATCTCAGGATCATGGCTGCTTTGGAACATATTCATTAAGTAAAAAGCACCAATTATGGTAATTGTGCTTAGGGAAATGAAAATAAAAGAATAGAAAGTAATGTCTATTTTTAGAACCTGATTCCATTAACATAAATGTAAAGAATCAATGTAAAGATGTTTAAGATTGGGAATGACACTTGATTTTTAATGTCCGCTAGCACAAAATATGCATGTGGATTCCAAGGCCCTTTTCACATGAGATGCTTGCTCGCATGGGTGACTGGGTGAGTGAGGGGGGTGTCCATGTGACCGCCGGTGGAGATCGGTGGGGTTGCATGCACGCTCCTGCGCTCCACCTATCGCCCATGCACGGAGGCATTGGGGGAAACCTCCTCCATGTGTGGAGATGGGTGGAAGTGGGTGTGCGTCCCTGTGACAGGCTTCACACCTGCCGCTGCATCTACCCATCCCCCCGCCAATGCGCTGCGGTGCCTTCCAGGTCCGTTTAAAATGGGCCAAAGACTTTCAAGGTTCAGGGGTAATTGGTCCCAGAACTTTAACCCTAAAATGTTTTTCCTCTCATGTGCAAAAAGCAACCCCTTTACTTTCAAGCCAGAATGAATAATACTGTGCATTACAGGATCAACAAAACTATTTATGACAGAATAAAAGTATATTTTTCAAGAAAGAGTACAGTACACAATCTGAATAAAAGCAGAACTGTCTCTGTAAAACATGACAGGGAAAGGGGAATAACTTAATGTAAAGATGTAGTACAAGAAAATAGATAGAAGCTGTATTCACCAGGAGCCTTTCTTCCCCATGTGCTTTTGATTACCAAGCAGCAGACACCCATTGCCAGTAGTTCCAAATATCAGGACAGTGCAAGCCTGCTGAGATACTGCATTTGGTTAGAATACTGGTTCTATGTAATTCATAGAAAGAGATTCCTAAATAATATCACTAGGCAGTGATAATGTTTTCTTTTAAACTCTCTGCACTGGAAAAACTGGTTCCAAATTATTAACAGTCATAATAGAAATAAACCAAGGATATGCTTTACACAGGTCCTGAGAAAACACAGTTCTGAACTTCTCAGCACCTCTGGCAGAGAGAGTGAGTCGATTACTCAGTTCAGTTGTGCAAAGGTTTGGGCTTGATTTCTTGTGTCTCACACTCCCCATGGCTTCAGCAAATATAAAAACAACAATTAGCCTGCAGCCAGACTGCCATGAACTGTGATTTAAGCAATATTGGCGTGACCAGTGCTTAAATGAGAGATCACAGTCCTGGGGAACTCAACTACTGAACAGAGTACTGACTCTAGCAAATACGAGAGAACTAGAATGAGTTAATTGACATTTCAGAATTAAAGCATAGAGTTTTGAGTGTATAGAAAGTGCAATTTTGTTTATTATTAAGTTGCTTTGGGTTTTTAAAAAATTGACCAGTCTGAGAAAACTCACATGTAGCAAGTTCTGTTTCTGGAAGATGTTTATTTGAACTTATTTCAGACTTCAAAAAGAATTCAAGTAATTACACCTGGTGTTCTAAACTATCTATTTCTGGCAACAGCAGCTGACAACCGAGAATGCATAGTAAATGTTGGACCACATCCTGCAACGGTTACATCAATGAGATATATCCATTAGAGGTTTGGTCTGGGGTTCCATGGCAAGACTTCACAAAATGAGTTACAGGAATTTTAACCCCAAAAGCCTTCTGTGAAAAAAAAATCATTTTCTATATGAAAAAATGATATATTGCTTTGCTTTCACCCCACTAATTCTATACTCATTACAACCTACTTAATGAAATAACATTTGGGGGATATCATTCATGAAGTGATTTGTCAATTGAGTGACATAATGATTTAAAAAAAGAAACATATGAATCCATGACTGCCAACCTGCTTAATGGGGAGGATAAAGTATAATGAGAATGTCTAGTGGTTAATGTAGCAACAACGACTGCAGCAAGGGTGATATTTAAAAAAGAAATTCTGTGTTGCCAAGCCCCTGTCTTGTTAGGGAATAAATGAGTCTGCTGTACCTCAATTTATTCCAAACGGGATCAAAGGTCACCAATTAACAAGCCAAAGTATGTGGGTACAACTCCATTTTATTCGATAGACACATAACAACTGGACATGGCAGTGTTACCAGTTAAGAACCCCAGTAACCCAACCTAGGATATCTTATGTGTCAGAGGCCACGGTCCGAGACGCAAGCTGGTTCAGAGGAGAAGAGGAGGGGGTCCAGCAGATAGCTGGACAGGAGTCTCTGGAACTTTGAGAGCGACAGTAAGGGTCAGAAGCCCACGCAGACTTACTGCAATGCTAGTAACCACAAGTGCCAGTGACAAAAGATAAGGCCAAGGGCGTAGCTACCGTGGCGCGGGGGGGCACATTTGAGCCCGGGCCCTGCTCTGGGGGGGCCCGCCGCCCGCAAGCCATGCCGCCCGCAAGCCACGCCGCCTGTCCCATCTGAGGGGTTTTTTTTGCCACGGCTCCACCTGGGCCCCCCTGCCAGCCTGGCAGGGGGGCCCAGGTGGAGCAGCGGCAAAAAAACCCACAAAAAACCAGCTGTGGATGACGCTGATGCCCCGCCTGCCAGCCCACCCTCCCCTTCTCCCTCTGCCGCCACTGTCACCTGAGTGAGTCCACGCCACCCGCCGGACTCGGAGCCCTTTAGCCCCGCCTCCACATGCACGCCTGGCCCAGCAACGTCGCACATTGCGTACGTGCGTGCACTGCGTTCCCTGTCGGCATTCTTGCCTTCAGCCCACCACGAGGCAGGCAGGCTGGCTGGCTGTTTGTTTGAGGCTCGCAGCAGCAGATTTGTTTCAGTCAGACCATGACCGAAGGAAGCGGGGACACGGGACGGGGTGCCTTGGGTGAGCGAGCGGAGTGCGGAGATGTCTGCATTGCTGTGGGGCTGGGGCCTGGGGCAGGTGGGCGAGGACTGCGCCACGCAGGCTGTGCGGCGTGAGTGGAGGGAGGCGTGCGGGGGAGGATGGAGGTGTCAAGGGGTACACACGAACCCCTTTCCGGAAACACTAATGATTCCTGGTGGCTCGGGTGAAGGGGGGTTGGGTGGAGGCTGGCGTTCCTGTCTGCCCGGGGCTGCTCCTTCTCGCCTGGCATCCATCCGATCAGCCTCAGCAGCACGGGGGGTGGGTTGCTGAGGCTGCTTAGAGAGGACCTAGGCACCCGGGTGGGTCCCATGGAGAGGATCAGGGTGAAGGNGATGGGGGATTGACAGAGGCCTGCGGGAGGGGGGCAGAGGTTTATAGAAGCTAGACTGGGATGGGCCCTGGTGCAGAAAATGGGATGCTCCCCCACCCACCCAGCTGCACCGAGTGTGCCCTCGCCGCCCCATCCCCCAAGTTTGTGCCCCCCCCGCCCCCCACTTGTGGGTCTCCCTCAAGGCTAGGGTTGCTAAATGAGCAAATATTTCTAGGACACTTATGAAAAATACATGCAGGCCCTGCAACATGTATTTTTAATAAGTGTTGGGATAAATTTGCATATCTAGCAACCCTACCTCCAGCTTGTGGGTCCCTATTATAGCTGCTTGTGGGTCCCTATTATAGGGGGTGATGTGAGGGTGAGGCTCTCCTTGGGGACTCAGAGGGGCTATTAAATGCTTTTGCCCCATCCCTTAAGCCCCGCCCATCCCTTAAGCCCCGCCCACTTTGGGGTTTTGGAGCTCACGCGTACACTATAACTGAGACTTGAGCCCGGGCCCTTCTCCACCTTGCTATGCCCCTGGATAAGGCCCTGGGCGTTTCCTTTTATAGCTTTATTTATTATGAATACATGTTGCAGGGTCCCCTCTTTGAACATGCCAGGTGCAGAAATAAGCTGACCATTCATTTCGCTATCACTCAGATCATAGCCATTAAAGCTGCTTTTGGGGAGTTTTTCTCTACTGCTTAATTGCCAGTCTGACCTGCCGAGGCTACCTCCCTTTTCTTTCAGACTTTCTTCATTAGAGAAAGTGGCCATCTGGGGGGGTTATTGTGGCCTTGGAGATATATTCTTTGGCAAGAGTGTGAGTTATTTACAGCTTTATTCTCATGGACCTTCTTAATTTGTGCCAGCCTGAGGCTTATGCATCCAATTACCTGAACTGAATTTGTTCAGGCCTCATTCTTCTTATGTCTCTGACCATGGCCAACTGTCTAATCAATTCATAATAGTATTACCTGTGCAATAGTCTGACAAAACTCATTGGAAGTCTATGAATCTGTCAGACAATTCAACCTGTCAATTTCTAAAAATCATAGCAAAATTAAATATCTTAAGATCTGGGCCAGCCTTTGTTTTATAATTCAACTGCTGAATGTTCTTCTTCTAGGAACCCATAGCGACAACAGTGGGTCCTGATAAGGGTGGGGGGGGAATGTTTCTTGGCAATATCTGGATTAGCCACCATCAGCAGTAGTGACTTGCAAATCCCATGCAAATGAAAAAAGATTTGGCATTCAGTACTAACAGGATGGTGTGGGCCAATTCATGCTATTGTTTAACTTCCGGCTGCTCGAATAGACATCTAAGGTGTCTCAAAAGACTAACCCAAAAGCTGAGGCACCCTTCAAAATGCTGACCTCAGTTATTAGGTTCCGCTTGTTTCCCTTGTGCCAGCCAGTCAATACAATAAAAATAGACAGTCACATTTTAGAATATACAAAATAAAACCGCTTAACCACTCACATGTATCCACTCACTGCTAAACAGCTCAGTCCCTAATCCTACATTTCTGCTTCAGACAAAAGTATTTGGTGTTCCCACACTGTTCCAATACCAAAAGCACTGATTCAGTATAGTAAGGATGTTAAGCTTTCCCCGGACTTGCAATTGTTATTCATTTGGGTAGAGACTTTCAAAAGTAAGAACCTTGAATTGGGCTCTTTGGTTTTCATTTCAGATACTAAGTGAGCAATTTGGTTTTCCAAAGTATTATGCATCAAAAAAGCTCCCATTAATATCAAAGGAAGCTGATAACTGTTTAGCACTTTTGAAAAATCAACCTATTTATTTAAGGTAGGGGTGCTTAAGAGATAATGGGATGGGATTGTAATTGGAGTTCAATGGAGTTGGAACACCTAAGTCACTAAGTCTCCTAAATTGTTAATTATGGATTTAGAAGCCAAGCACTGGTTTCCTATCTTTGTAAATCTTGGCCTTAAAATAGTAACAAGAAAATCCCAGCCTATGGGATTTCCTCTTCAGCTTGTCTCCTTCTAGGATTTTTAACTGCAGCTCTGTCCAAGGTCCCAGCACCTGACAAAAGTTGTTTCTGACAAGAGTTTTGCAGAAGCAATGTATATTTTTTATTATTATTAACTCCAGGCTGTATCTCTGATTATCAAATCTACAAACAGCACAGAGAAATGTTATACTTTGCTACCCTCCTAGGAGCATCCAAGATACCTTGGTCTTTCGAAGGTATCCAGGGCCTAAATCATCCACTCAAGTAGAGTGTGTCTACTTGGTGTTGGAGACCAGGGATAGATTGGGGATTTTGCTGGTGTATCAACCACTCCCCTGCTCAGCAAACTCCCCAACAGAGCTGGCTGAGTTGGTCTCAGAGGCGGTCTTACAGTCTTAGGTGACTTCAACATTCATCTGACACTAATCTGGGGCCAGAGCAGGACTTTATGGCCTCCATGACAACAGTGGATATACCACAAATATTTATTTATTTATGTATTTATTTATTTATTTAATAATTTATATCCCGCCCCCTCCTGCTAAAGCTGTTTGGGGCAGCTAACAAATCACACATTACAATATAAAATATATAAAATACAGTAATGTAACCAATAATAAATATAAAATTAAAACCCATGATGGAGCATACACCACACAAAAAACAACAGAAACCCCCTCCCTAACCCAAACCGCCTACTCGTACCCATCTCCCTTGCCAAATGCCAGGCCAGTAGTAGTATGTTTATTGTTTAGGCAATGCCCTTTAACAAATACAGAAAGCACATAAATAACAATTAACAAATAAATATATCACAAAGCAAAAAATAATGAATGTAAGTATATAAAATATAAAATATAAGTCTAAAGTCAGCCCCCCCCCAACGAGCACTTCGAAAATAACAGCATAATATCAAAACCTTCCAATTCCCCAGCTACATGCAGGAAGTCAAACTTCCAGAACCTCAAGATACCCCGGTCAAAATTGCTGCTTGGCTAGAGCACCGTACTGAAGAATGGACGTCGGATTCTATAGGCGGCTAGACCAAATTTGGCTAGTAGCCTGGACTGGTCGGCGTTGGCTAATTGGAGGAAGCTCTGCAAATTATTGGATCTCAGATTTAATAGCATAGAAGTTCTCCCCAGATGTTTATCCCTAGGCCCTTCCAAGGCCTGGCAGTAGAGGAGAACAAAGGCCAAGGTATCCACCTGTCCAAGGTGGCATAAGGGACAAAGACGCAATGCCCAAGGGATCCCTTTGAGACGCCCCTCCAGTTCCATGGACGGGAAAGTATTAGTTCTCATTCTAAGGAGAATCTTATGTTCCTCGACTTCCATCCAGTCGAATAAGTAGTAATGGGAAGTTGTCAACTGGGGATTCGGAATTAAATAAAGGGGGGCAACTTTTTGTGCTGCTATAAGGGACCCCTCACCTTGAAGGGTTTGGTCATGAATGCGTCTGAATAGCAGACTCATAGATGCTTGGTATCCCAGGTTAGCGAAGCTCTCGGGGGAAAACCCCAAGAGGGCAACTTCCCGTTCGACCGTTCGCAACCATCCAGCCCCTAGCCCGCTATTAAGGGCCAACCATAGGAGCGAGTCCTTTCGGGGGGGGGGGGAAGAGCAATCTTAGCCCAGAAGGCAACCACAGCCTTCAGGGCTATTGCTTTAATCGGCAAACAACACGCCTCTGCCCTTAGGATTGCTTGAGGTGTTCCCTTATGGGCCCCCGTAATCATGCGGAGGAACCTGTTCTGGACTGGTTCAAAGGTGGTAAGATAGGAAAGTCCCCAAATGGGGAAGGCATACAATAGTTGCCCAAGGACTTTAGCCCTAAATACTCGCAGTGCTGGTAATACCAGTCTTCCCCCACGGTCGCAGAAGAATCTCCATATAGCTGCGATGGTTTTCTTAGCTAATTGCAAGACAGCTGAGCAGTGGGTTGCCCAGCTGCCATTTGAGGCGAAAATCACCCCCAAATATTTATAAGATTGAACTTGCTCGATTCTATTGGGGCCTAAGGCCCCATCTTTGATGACCTCCTCTCCCCAGAACCAGGACCTTGGTCTTTGAAGCACTGATAGTCAGCAATTCACCCTGGCAAAACTCCCCAAAGGCTTGCATGGCACGCCGCAAACCGATAGGGGTCTGAGAGATCAGGACCGCATCATCGGCATACAGCAGGAGAGGAGTCCTGCGATCACTTATTTTGGGAGCATGTGACCGAGACAGAGTCATTCAGGTAAAGGTTAAATAGTGCCGGAGCCAGAAGACAACCTTGCCGGACTCCTGCTTGAACCCTTACCGGTTGGGACAAAGCCCCATTCTGATTGTATCGAACACGTAGGGTGTTACGGTCATGCAACTTAATAAGTAGGAACAGAAGTCTCGGGTCTACAGAGAGAGACCTAAGTTTTATCCACAGGCGTTCTCTGCAGACTGAGTCAAATGCCTTAGCCAAATCTACAAAGCAGAGATAAAGGTTCTTACGGTGGGTAGTATATGTAGATATAAGGGCAGCAAGGACCAAAATATGGTCCGAGGTAGCCATCCCTTCCCGAAACCCTGCTTGTTCTGGTTCAATAATGGAGTTGTCATCTAACCATTTTTGCAACTTATGCAGTAACAGCCTGGTATAGATTTTGGCTATGACACTCAACAAGCTTATAGGGCAAAAATTCGCAGGCAGTTTCGGATCCCCCCTTTTTGTAAATAGGAATAACAATACTCGTCAGCCAGGCAGAGGGAAGGGTCCCAGTGTTATTAATGTGTGTAAAGAGCAGGGCCAAAATTTTGGCCCACCAATCCAGATTACTCTTTAACACCTCTGGGGTCATGTAGTCCACCCCCGGGGCCTTCCCTGATTTAAGGCCTGCTATAAGCTCCGTTACTACTTCTGGAGTGACTGGTGGCCATTCCTGGAAGCCAACTATAGGAGAAATCTCTACCATAATTGGAACCACCTTAGTCTTGGCAAATAAGGTCTGATAGAAAGTTTCCCATATGTGGGGGTGGATACTAGTTCTCCTAGACCCTGCTACTCTAGATTGGGATGTTCGAATAATATTCCAAAACTTCCTGGTATCCCTCGCTTTAACTGCCAATGCCAGAAGTTTCCATTGCTCCTTGTGATAAGTTTCTAATTTACTCAATTTCATCTTGCGATAAGCTTTACGTTGAGTACTCATTTGGGCCCTTATGG
>QEPC01014420.1:3111982-3147419 GCA_003113815.1 Sphenodon punctatus | reverse complement strand
TAATAAGGGGTATTAGTCCAGTCATCATGGTCTCAAACCATCCTATGATGTCAAAATCCAGACCCCCCTCCCCCCCAGCAATCGGCCCTGGGTCGGGCATAGAGGCGAAAAATTCACCTACTATGCCAGCCCTCTTTTCAGACCATTTTGCTTTTTTAAGGGGGGTGTCCACCTCCACTGAGTAGAACTCTGGCGTAGAATTAAAGGGCCCCTGTTCCTCAGGGGTAATATCAATATGCAGGACAATTGGGAAATGATTTGATATCAAAGAAGGAACAACCTCCAAACCAGAAACTAGAGGAAACATGCATGGAGGGATCAAAAACAGATCCAAAACACTTGAGCCTTGGGGGGAGTGAAAGGTAAAGTTCCCAACTTCATCTCCTCTCACTCTCCCATTTAGTATAATTAGATCTAACTCTGCCATCAGCTCCTCCAGCTGGATTTTCCTAGCACTCGTCACCAAATCCATTGATTGGCGGCAGGGAATATTCAGGAGGTCAGCAGAGTCCTCTAGTCTGACCGGGGTAGGGGCCGTCGCGGGATTTCCCATCCTAGCATTGAAGTCACCCCCAAAAATAAACAGAGCCTTGGAATACCTATCTAAAGCAACATGGATTAAGTCCTTGAAGTGACTCCAGATGTCAGGGTTGTAATATGGGGAGTACATAGGGGGAACATATGCATTGGCCACTAAAATAGCTGTCCCGTCGGGGAAATTACAGCATACTAGTAAAAAACATCCTTTAATAGAACCCAAACATTCCACAGTCGCTGACAAAGCGGTAGCAACAAGTAAAGCCAACCCCCCACTAGGCCTACCATAGGTAATAGGTTCAAGGGCGTCCACCCAAAAGGTCTCAAATCCTCTCCAGTAACCACCAGTAGGGGGATTCGGAAGCCATGTTTCTTGGAGAAGTACGATATCTTTCCCCTCCAGGCATTGCCAGAAATCAGGATCTTTATAATGGCCCCTCCATCCCGAGATGTTCCAAGACAGGAGGGAGCCCATACCATGCGGACCCCTCCCTAGTCATTTAGTTCCCATCCCGGGGGGCTTAAGTCGTGATCTTAGCACTCTTCCTCCACCATTAGGTGATTTTCGGGCAGCTATTCCCTGGAGTCCCTCGGAGGGACCCGAGTGAGCTCCCTCCAGTGGATCCTCCGGCAGTATAGAAGGCCCAGCAAAAAGTTGCTCCCCCTGAGATGCCACTGGGGAAGCACTACCTTGCCCTCCCCTAAGACCAGCTGTCCCCTGCCAGTCAGTGCATGGGTACCCCTGGTTGGATTGGGGCGTCAAAGTCTCCGATAGGGTGACCTTTGCTGTACCCCTCGGGAGCAGCAAACACTCCTCTTCCAATTCTGATCTAATATCCATGGCTGTCCTCTGATGGGGGAGCCAGGTGGAGGAATGAATAACTGATGATCTAGAAATCCTAACAGCTAGACTACTCTGGGTTTCAGAAATGGCCGTAGGAGAGGTTTTGGGGGAAGCCTCCCAACGGTCCCCTATCTGACCTAACTGGATGGGCCTCCTTTCGATGTTTTCCAGCTGTGCATATAGGACCTCCAGCTGATGCAAAAAATGGAACTGGGGTGGCTGGGGGGCCGACACAAGTTCAGCCCCCCCACCTAAATAAGGAGGGCGCACTTCTTCCCACCCTGGGGGATCTGGGGCTCTCTCTCTAATATCAGACCATAAGTGGGAAGCCCTCCTCTCTGCAGCTACAGCTGGATGAGCCTGAGCCCTCCTACGTTGAGGCACGGAGGGACGAGCCACTTCCAGAGCCACTCTAGTCCCAAATGCCTCTTGCGGAGGAAGTGAGACCGAGGGCGGAAGCACAATTGGCTCACCTCCGGCTCCTAGGGGCTGGTCTTGCACTGTCCTGGCCAAACCCCTTCCCCATCTGGGAGCAGCGTGGAAAGCCCTGCTAATGCCTATAGCCCGATCTTCAAGATAAGATTTATGAGCTAAAAAGAGCTCTGGGAGTCTGGCAGATGTAAAAGTGACCAATAACACCTGCTTATTCTATGAATGCATCAAATAATCAACTGAAACAATATCTTTACTAGTAATAACGTCATCTGAAAATAGAGGTCTAAGGTATTCGGCCATGTCACGTGGGGAGGCCCACGAGGGGACTCGCTGCCCTCTAAGAGGGGTAAAAGTAAAAATTAAGGAGAATGGCAGCAGCCTGTAGGATTCCGCTTTCTCTGAAAAAACCTCCCTAGGAACCCCTAGAGGGTAGGCGTTGGTCAAGACAGGGTTAATAGCCCCCTGGTTAGGCCCCAGCTGGGGCACCTCCAAGGAATTCCTTACTTCTGCCACACCTGGGCCCCGGGGCCCTCTAAGAAAATGCCCCCCCCCCGGAGTTACCAGAAGCTGATAATCGATCTGTAATCCTGTCCAGCCTATTCTGTACAACAGACAACTTAACAAACATAAATTCCAGAGTTTCATCCGTGAGGAAGACATGGTCTGTCAAAAAGGCAGCCAGCCGATCGTCATCCTTAAAAACAAGACCCCCAGTCTCACTGATAATCTCATCAGGAGCAGTCTGGCCCCGCGGGGCTTCTGAGCTCAACTGACCTCCCAGCAAGGCCTCCTCCAGGGCTGAATATAAGTCACAAGGGTTTTGAAGGGATTGATAGAAATTACCAGATACCTCTGGGGGGACTTCAGGGTTCACTCGTAGTATCTGGCCTTCTCCATGTAGAAACCGATCCAACCTTGTTTGTCTCCAAGATTTTACACTGTACGCCATAGCTCAATGGGTATTCGGAGCTCCCGCACTTTGCATATAATAGCCGGCCCGCTCTCCACGGCTCTCTGAAGGGCTCGCCAAAGGGCTTGCACCCTTTTGCGCGCGACCCTTCGGCGCGCGGACTAGGTGCGTGCCTACGGCGCTGCCGTAGGCAGCCCGGCTGATTTAGTTCCTTGACTGGCGCGGGGCTCCGCCCCCTTTCTCAGCGCCGGGGATCGCCGCTGGTTTGGTCCCAGGTGTGCTGGTGTACTGAGTTGCGGCTCCAGGTGTCAGGGTGACTCTCGGCTGGGCAGGCTCTGGTCTCACGTTCATGGAAATGCCAGGCGGAATAGCCAAGTTTTGCATTGTCATTGAAAAGAGGAGAGGTCCGGGGCTACCCGGGCTTCCGCCAAAAGGGAGTTCCACAGTCTTGGTGGGGTCACCGAGAACACCCTCTCCATAGTCGCCCCCTGGATTTGAGAAGAGTGCTCTCTGATGAGCGCAGGGGCTGATCCAGAACACAGGGAGTGAGGCAGCCTCACATATATGACAGGCGTAGACCGTGTAGGGATTTATAGGTCAACACCTTGAATCGGGCCTGGAAGACTATAGACATCCAGTGCAGAGAACTGAGCACTGGTGTTATGTGCTCCCAGCAGCCCACCCCCATTAAGGAGATGAGCCGCTGCATTATGCACCAGCCTTTGGTCTCCAAGCTGTTACCATGGGTAGCCCCACATAGAGCACATTGCAATAGTCCAGTCTTGAGGTAATGAAAACATGGATGATGGGGTCAGACCTTCTGAAGGCCCAGAACCCTGACCTCCTATGCCCCCATTGGGCTGGGGACCAGTTAGGTCGGTCCTCCCCCCAAAGATTAATGGATCNCCAAGCTGTTACCATGGGTAGCCCCACATAGAGCACATTGCAATAGTCCAGTCTTGAGGTAATGAAAACATGGATGATGGTGGCTAGACTGGAGACATACAGCCTAAGCTGCCTCACCAGAGCCTCCACCTGGACATCCAGGCAGAGCTGGGCTGATATCTGGTCTGATACATGAGGCAGGGCACACGTATTTGATGTTTTGCACCAGCCTGGAAACGGGTTCTGATTATTGGAGGTGTTGTTATAACACCGCTGTTGTGGTCAGACCTTCTGAAGGCCCAGAACCCTGACCTCCTATGCCCCCATTGGGCTGGGGACCAGTTAGGTCGGTCCTCCCCCCAAAGATTAATGGATCCAATTGGTTTACAGACCTCTCTGGGGAATTTATCCACTGACCTTGACGGCGACTCTGCTGATGACCTGGTTGATTTGTAGAATGGCATCTTGACCATGGCCATTGACTCCTAGGCCTCCGACCCCCACCACTGTGACAGTATAGGTCCCCCTGGTATATGGCGCACTTGAGTCAGTTGAAACAGGAGTTTAGGCAGTTGATGCTTGACTCATGCTGAAACTAACCAATTGCAGCACAGATAATTTTTGGAAGGACTGTGCCGTGACTATGTGGGTATGAAGAAAGCTGGGGAGCTGGTGCAGGCAGGGTGTCACTTGGCACAAGAGGGTGCAGGGAGCCCAAGCGGGGGAGTGGGGGGTCATTTGGAACTCTGGGGGATGTATGAAGCCAGGGCGAGGGTCCTTTGGGGTCCTGGGGGGTTCAGGGAGTGAGTGCAGGAGGTCATAATGGTTTCAAGGAGCTAGGGCAAGAGGAGGCATTTGGTGAATTCCAAATAAAAAACAGGGAAATTATATACTCAAGCAATCCTCAGTTTAAGAGAGAAGTTAAGGCCCTTATAAATGCAATCATGTTCCAAAAGCATGGAAATTGTAAGTTAAGGCTTCTGCATTAACTTCCATGCCATGTAAGCAGGGATCTGTTTTCTCTGCATTTTCCCCATTGGTGGCAAAGGAGAAAATGCACTGCGTGTAAGCAGTAAAGTCGTTTTACAGTCTCACATATTGTGCCCACTTACAATTGAGGCTCCATGCACCCACACTTTGCCTTGGTCTTGCAGCCCCATCCTCTTCCACTGCAGGTTGGGGGCGACACTGAAGCTAGGGACAGGAGAGGGTGAGGGCTCTTTCACACAACCCACAGAGAGTGGGGGAAGGAATACAGAGCAGGGACTGCACTGCCTTTCCCTATTATCAGATGGGTGTGAAAGAGCCCCTAGGTTTTTGGTCACCATCATCCACCATTGCCACGTTGCATAATTGTTCAATCTAATTTCAAATGTCTGTAGTGATGGGTTTTCCGCTGACTCCCTTTGGAGACCACACAGCTTTTAAGATTGTATTCATTCTCCCTAGAACATAAGCATTCATGTCACAGCACAGACTTCTATGAAAAAACAAAAGGGGAGGAAGTGCTCCAGCTGCACCACACACAGTCTGTAAACATATTGAAGATAATGAAGCAGCATTTAAGGGCTAGCAGGAGAATGAGAGCAAACAGGAGATTAGAAGTGGCCTATTATGTCAGAAGGAAAGAAAACTAACAGCTCGTCCAAAGAGGCACCATTGACCTGGAAATAATGTCTGCTCTTTCACACTAGAATGGCAATCTCCAGGCACAGTGCGCCATCAGCCAGCTACCACTGCTGCACTGCAAAAGCTAAGGACGAGAGGTCCTTCTGAGCTTTAAAAAAACAGGTCAAATACTATTCACCACAAACACCCTGGAATTCATTTTTTAAAACAAAACCATATTGTTTCTTAATAATTAAGCTTCAAACACAATGTCAGTTTAAGAGGGAAGGTGTCCTTCCTCCAAAACACTGGAAATAAGTGAGTTGTTAGTAAGCCTTCAGAGTGCCAAGGAATACCTTGGCAACAGTCATCTGGCTTTTCATGCCAATAAAGCATCGTTGAACTGAGCAGGATTGATTTTAATTCCGTGACAGAATAAGCTAAGATTTCCTTGTGGCAACTGAAGCCTTATGGCCAAAAGGTTTGAAACTAGCAGTTCTGAGGGAGCTTGATGTTAGATGTTTACTGTGGTAGATAGGGAACTTCCATTCCAAAGATCTGTGTGACAGTGAGGGCTTTCTTGTACTATCCTGGTAACTAAGAACTAGGTATGTGTGTGGGGGGGGGGGAGGGGGTTGAATGGTGCACTGCATACCATGTCCTAGGATCAGGTAAAAATCCTATTCTATTGGCCTAAAACAGCCAGTGTCCAGATTGAATCTTACATTATAAACTATTTTGTATCAACTTACGCATGAAAAAAGTTAAATAAAGCAAAATCCAATGCTAATAGAATTGTATTCTACTGTTATTTTCCATGTCTTAATAATACCCCCTGTAATCAGAGCCCCATTATCCAGGTCAATACAAAACATTAAGACCTCATACGCTGGGCCAGATATTAACTGGGATAGGCCTATGGTTAATATCATGGAAACCATAAAATCCCACTCTGGCCCTAAAAGGTCAGCTTCAGCGTGGATGTTGAAGTCACGAAGAACAATAAGCCTTGGCATCCTCAACACTACCCCAAAGAACAACTCAACCAGCTCTGTGAGGGAATCTGCTGTGCAGCAGAGTGGTCGGTACACCAGCAGAATTCCCAGTCTATCCTGGGCCTCAAACATGAGGTGGACACACTCCATATTGGAAAAGTTAGACACTGGGTACCTTCAACAGGCCAGATGTTCCCTCCAAATCACTGTCACTTCACCCCCTCCCACAACCTCAGGCTGATGTCGCACAGAGTACCTGGCTGGCACCAGCTGGGCCAATATAGGCCCAGCTACATCATCCAGCCAGGTCTCTGTGACACAAGACACCGTTGTCATGATCGGGCCGGGGTCCCTACACTTCTTTGCCCTCATTGGGGTGATGGACCAGTTAGGTTGCTCCACTCCCAGAGACTTATGAAGTCAATTGGATTCCAGAACTCTCTGGGGGATAAACCTACTTATTTTGATGGCTTCTCTTATTCTGATTGGGCCAACAGTGGATGGCCTGGTCGAGTTGTGGAACACCACGTTGACCAAGGCCATTGATACAGTAGCACCCAGGCATTCGCTTCCTCCACAATATCAGCACAGATCTTCCCAGCTTGTGGGGGACCTGCAGCAGATGAAGCGAAAAGCGAGGCGCCTGGCATGCAAGAGGCATTCGACTCACGCTGAAGCCTACTGATTGCACCATAGGTCAATTTTGAAGGGCTATGGTGTGGCTAGGGTTGCAGTGAGAACTGCTCTCTTGCCGATGCAACCCCCTCCCGGGAAATGAGACACGGAGACATATATGGATTTTAAGTTGGCCGCACTCTTTATTCAAACAAATCACGGAAGTTGGTGAGATTGCTTCTAAGCAATTATGGGTCCAGTATTTTATACCTAAAACGTCAACATTATTAAAACAGGTGTCTGGCCTGGATATGCCCTCCTGTGCCATCACCAAATTCAACATTTAAAACATCCCCTTCGAACAGCTCCCTGGCCAAGGCCGAAGGGGAAAATTGCCCGTTCGGGCACGAGTAAGGATGATGGTGTCATTAAAATTGAGGGCCATGCTTGCCCTTACCCTTCTTTGACACCACTCCCAGGGGGATGATCTTGCTGTAGCCATGCCCTGCTTATCATCAGGTATCAGCCCCCCATCTCTTATGGAGATGACTCTTTTATCTAACCTACCCCTACCTACCAAATAATCCTATTAACCATACTGGACCCCTGCAAGAGTGCGACGTGATTATAATCATTCAAACACTTCAAACATTATTATTCCAAATTGTATCTATAAGATTAGTGCCAATTGTATTCTTGACTTAAACTATTTTAAATTCCTTGGCCAATTAAAGAATTATTTATTTCCAATTAGGTCAAAACATATTAATTATTTATTTATTTATTTTTAAACTATTCTACCACTGCGAGGAAGGCAAAACAAAAGGTCATCTCATAATTGCTGAGGTGCTCTCCAAAATTCCTTCCCGGCCCCCTTGTGGCAACCGGTTAAACCCGCAGTATTAAAGAGATGGGTGGGTGGGTGCTGCTTCTTCGGCTGTGTTCGGCCGAATGAGAGGGGAATCGCACGGGCGGCAGTTGTTCCCCTCCCCTTCCTATGCAAAGGGGAGGAGCTGCCCCCGCACCGTCCAATCAGGTGTCCCTGACACAAACACCTGATGCCCGGGCCACCAATCAGTGGTGCCCAGGCCGCACAGACGGGGTTTCCAACCCCGTGCTCCTTTTCGCGCCCTTTTCCCGTGCGGGGGAAGAGCGGGGCATGGCAACCCCCCACCCCCCGATGCGGGGGGCGGAGGGCCCTTCTCCACTATCATAGCATCTGCAAAGTCCTGTCCAGCAGAGCTATTTTGGGTGGTGAACAGCCTGGTGAATCCGGGCTCTCTCCATCCTGTGGCTGAGTCACTTTCTGCCCACTCAGATTAATTTAATACCTACTTTGCAGACAAAACTGCTCATATAGCTGCTAGTTCTTTGGCAGAATCAGAGTTTGGGGCTGTGGAAACTCAGACTTGTCCTGCTTATTTGGGTCAGTTTCAGTTGGTGTCAACCAGCAAGGCATAGGATGTCCTTGGGGTAATGCGGACAACCAGTGGTAAATTAGATCCTTGCCTGTCCTCGTTGGTGAAAGCTGGCTGTGAGAAACTGGGGCCTTTGCTGTCTGAGATTGTTGGTGTCTACCTTCTGGCAAGCAGGATTCTGGATGCCCTCAAGATGGTGGTTGTTCAGCCCCTGCTCAAAAAACCATTACTTGACGCTGACTCCTTGGGTAACTATTACCCCATCTCTAACCTTCCTTTTTTTAGAGAAGGTTATTGAACGGGTGGTTGCCAGGCAACCGCAGGGACATCTAGATGCATCCTGCACCCATGTCAGTCTGGCTTTCGTTCTGCGTATAGCACTGATGCAAGGACAGGCTATAAAGATTACTTAGGTTTATAGGTTATAAAGCCTAACCTAGACATAGCTAGGGAGGACTAGTTACTAAATGCTGCTTTGAAAGCCTTTATGCTTGCCAGTAACAGATCTTAAGGAGACTTTTTGTATTTGCTGGCCAAGCTGCCCTGAGCCATTTGGGAAGGGTGGTGTATAAATTTAAATAAATAAATAAATTTCTGCCCTGACATACAAACCTTGCAAATCCAATCAAACCCCATTTATCAGTAAAATAGGGAAGATTTTCTTCACCTTTCTTTTTTAAAGGATGTATGGATCACCTTTAAATTCTGAACATTATAAGCAGTTTACCCACAGATTGTGACTGTATTGCAAAAATGCTAACTGTTGCATTAACCAGTTAACCTCAGCACATATTCACACGTCTATTTATTAAAAATTCAGCACAGCTCAGTTATAGTTAATTCAGTCATTTAACTGGTCTCCATTAGAGAGCAAGTCCATGTACAGAACAGAATCATGCAGAACAAATTATTTGTTGAGCAGGTTTATTTGTTCTTCATCTAAAATACTTTTTATTATTAATACAGTTCTGGTCTGCAGAGTCTGCAATGCAGTAAATATATTCATCTTACTGAATTTTGCTTGGGGATTCCCCTCCTCAAATTTTTACTGTTTATATAGGTGACAGACAGAGTTAAGTCATGTTTGGAATGAGCTGCCCTTTTTCACTGGTGCAGCAGTAAGTGAAGGCTGTTAGTGTCAGCTTCAGAGAAAAATGAGTGTATTCTCAGACAGCCCACAAGTACTGCAGGGAGCATAGCTATGAGTGTTAGTGGTCCAGGTGGCACAATAGCAAGCAGTAGCCACTGGAGAAATTGCAGAAAAAATATTTTATTACTGGAGAGTTTTTGTTGCAAATGCCCACACAAGGAAACTAAAACAATCATAATACTCCAAATAATAAAATAATGAGTGTTGGCAACCCTGGCCTTTAGAGATTTATGACCCTGCCCACTTTTGCCTTACTATTCCACTATAGGGATTAATTCCTCTTGGCTTCAATGGGACTAAGTTTAGCCACCTTTTCATTGTTGTTATTCATTTTTTAAATATAGCATTATTTATTATTTATTTATTTATTTATTTATTTATTATTATTATTATGCACTTATGTAGCATTTTCAGTGTTGAAAAGGCTTTACATTTTATTTAGTTCACCCCCACAACAACTCTGTGAGGTAGATTATTATTATTCCCAGGGCACGAAATTGGCAGGTGCCTGTGAGCCATTGGCACCCAGAAACCTGAGGTTGGTGAGTGGTTCAGGGGTGTAGTGGAGAAAGAACGATTCTATGAGGATAAAGTCTGGCGACAGGATTTTATTTTTTTTTGCTCCTGGAGTTCAATCTGAAATTTCATGCCCTAATTATTCCCATTTGGCAGATGGGGAGCTGAGGCTATGAAAGGGTGGAAACAGAAGTGACCACACTGCAATGGCAACTTGGCCCAGGAAGCTGCAGCGGACACGGCCCGGACCAGGTCGGGCCACGCACCACATGATTCCATGGCCAGGGGGGCGGGGAGACACAGGAACATGCAGCCATCTGGCCCCGCTGCACCCAGTGCCCCACCGCCTGCCATGATGGGCAGCCATGGCAGCCCACCATGATGGACCCAATCCAGGGTGGGTCATGGTGGACCACACCACTCATGATAGCCCACTGTGGCCCACTTTGCCCAGATCAAGCGGAGCCTAGCCTGGGCTGTTACCTGAAGCTAATCTGGGGGTCAGAACCCAGCCTAGTCTCCAACACGGCCCAGGGCAATACTGAGCCAACATCTGGCAGCCTCTTAATAGATGTGCTTGGCTCACAGGCCAAAGCAGGCCACCATCACATCTGTTTTTACCCAAAGAGTGGCTTGCCTAAGGCCACTCAGCGAAGCCATGGCTAAACCTGGATTTGAACCATGGCCTCCTTGGTACAATTCTAGCACATTTACTAGGCTACACTGGCTTCTATTATGCTGGCATGATAGTTTTTATGTCCTCTGTAATGATCTCTCCAGTCAACCAACCACCTCTTTCTTCCTGCTGTTCCTTCTTTTAAACAGGAATCCTTCAAGCATTTCTCCTCCCTGTACTTTCCCTGAACTCTTATCTTGCATGTTTGTTTTGTCTCTCACAGATGCTATCCTCTGCTGGGTAGTAGTACTGTCAGCCAATGCTTCGGATATGCTCTGAAAGAGTTAAGTTGGAAACACAGCACAGAGCATTCCCTCCTTCCAAGCTTCTGCCTTGATGATGATGCATGCAACTGCATTAAACCATGCATGTTTTGCTGTTAGGAGCAGTCCAAAGCTTACTGAAGTGAGTGAGTCTTTCCACTAGTGTTAAACTTTGAATCAGGCTCTAAAATGAGAGAACTTTCCTCTCTGTATATTCAGTCCTCGCTCTCTGCACTGCAGTTGGAAGCCTTCCACTTTTTATTGATATGAAGATCTCATAGGTGAACAACAAATGATTGCATATTCCTGTCACTAAGCCACTCTTACTCCAGCGGTGTATTCTAGCATTGAAGAAAATATATCATTTTTGGTGTATTTCTGTGATGCATCACAGTACAGCACAGACCAATCAAGTAATCAAGGGCCATTTTTAATGGACATGGCTGAGAGGCGGGTCCGTGGGGAATGGGTGGAGTAACTATACACCGTCCACCCACCTCGGTTGAGTGGGGAGGGATTCAAACAGACACCAACCAGGGAAGTCACAGGTCACAGCACCTACGCACCTGACCCCCAACCACCCATCCCTCGACTGATTGAACATGCTCAACGTTTACATGGCCAGTCACTCCACCAGCTGGAGGAAGACCCCCCCTCCCCCGCGCATGATCTGGCAACAGGAACAAAAGGATAAGGCAGCAGGGAAGCCGAGGATACAAAAGCCACGTCAAGGGGGACGAAAAGCACCACCCCCCCAGTACCCGGCAGACGGGACAGTCCAAAACGCACACAGCCTCAACCACAGGACATGTCAGGTGAGAACAGATGTAATGCTAACTCCACCAGAACGCCATTGCAACACCCCTGTAACCTGTGCAATGCATATTGCAGGGATGCATAGGGCACTGGTCCCACAACATTGCAGCCCAAAGTGCAATGACAGGGGCCACTGGAGCGACCAATCCAGGGCTGCACTGATAAGAGAACAGCATCACAAGCATAGTGGGAACACACATCGACAGCCCCAGGACAATCGCTGCCAACACCTTCCCTACCCCCGGCCAAGGAGAGCAGATCATCCCCTGCAGGAATGAGAACACAAGAAAACATTTTAATAAAACAACCAGATTAATAAATAAAAACAAAACTAGACACCTAGACACCAGGTCCTGCTTCACTGAGCGCCCAGGAGAGGTCATGCACCCACCTGCAGACATCATCTCCTCCCATTCCTCCACCCTCTCCCACAGGAGAACTCGGACTGAAAGAAAAAAAAGAAAGATCTCCATGAAGCATGTCCCCCTCAGAACACATCCCTGGTAGCTCACAGCAGAATAAGGGTGGTTGATATGAAAGCACAAACTGGGGTCACTCCAGGCCTCTCTGTAATTTCAGTTCCCTTCGCAAATGTCCACAGCCACCTGTTACAGGTCCTGGACAATTTCAGACAGGACCTGCAGACCAATGACAACAACATCTGTGATATGAACAAAACACACATCCTTTAGGAATAGATGAGGGGAGATGTAAAGAACAGGGCTGCACACAGCCCATACACGCATTCCCGAGCACCCATAGGTAGCTCCACGGAGGGTGAGATCCAGCCAATCCATCATCATGTTGCACCTGCTACATCATGGAGCAAAACACAGGTGTATTGGACCATGGCCTAACAGGGACAAGATCAAGGTGTGGCACACACTTACTGGGTTGGTCACCCCTCCTGCAGCAGCCCTGGCACTGTTGAGCCAAATGAGGGCACATGGAGGGGCATGGTCAGGGCCATGACCAGGCCATGTGTGTGAATTATCAAAGCAAGGCTAGGGCGAGAAAAAGGGTTGGGCCATTAGCACACAACAGAGCGGATACACAGGCCACAGGCAAGGGGTAACCCCAATAAAAAGGCACACAGAGGGAGTGTTCAATCCCAACCATGAAGATCATCCATGGCAGCCATGACAGATGGGATGGGTGCAGCATGCAAACAATTCCTGCTGGCCAATGAGGTGTTATTCAGAAGCATCCACAATTTGCAGAGGGTCATGTCTATGTTGGTTCCAGCACATAGCTCAACACTGGAATTCCATGCTGGATACACAGTGCAGTCTGTTCAGCCGCAGAACATATTGCAGATGGCACAGGGCATGAGTGAGATGCCGGGCGATAAGGTAGTTCCACCAGGCCGAGCTGATGCAGATGGATGCCATGCTGAGGGGGGTGTCCCATGCAGCCAGATTCCTGACCACGGATGCGCCTATGGTAATCCCATGCATTTGCCAGACCATCCTGACAGAGAGAAGGGTGTGGATCTGGTATAGGAGCAAGGATTGGTGGGAGACCATCCTGGCCACCACCTGGGGGGATAACCAGCAGACGGAGCACTTTAGAATGCCCCACAGTCTACTATCCCACCTTTCTGGTATCCTACTGCCACACCTGGAGAAAGAAACCACCAACATGTGGGACCTCAGATTAGTGGAAAAGCATGTGGCCACAGTCGTTTGGAGGCTGGTGACCCCTGAGCCTACTGTTCAACCTGGTGGCCTGTTGCACCTTGGGTGGAAATGCCCTGGCACAACAATACGGGTGGCATTACAGGATGTACATGGCAACAAGAGTGATTCCAAGAATGGCACAATGGGCACGATCTCCCTATCCATGCAGAAGACCTGATCCACCTCACCTTGAAATGGCATTGTACGCCATGCAAACCCAGAGGATGTGGTAGGGGTGGAAGTGGAGCTGGTGCTTGCCTGCGACGGGACAACATAACTGTCAGCTGTCTCTCTCTCTGCTGCTGCTCTATAGGGCACCATCGCCC
Organism: Sphenodon punctatus; assembly: GCA_003113815.1. NCBI lineage: Eukaryota > Metazoa > Chordata > Lepidosauria > Sphenodontia > Sphenodontidae > Sphenodon > Sphenodon punctatus. The sequence goes on along the minus strand of QEPC01014420.1, from coordinate 3,133,746 downwards.
ATCCCTCTCCGGGATCCCGCTGGCTTAACTGGCTGTCAGAGGGGAGCATGGCTGTGGCCCATCTAGTTCTTGAGGTGGTGATGGTGGTGGAGGTAGCTGTGCTGGTGCATGCCTGTCAAGGGACATGGTTCTTGTCAGCTGACATGTTGCTCCCACTCCACAGCTCCTTTGAGGTGGTGATGGTGGTGGAGGCAGCTGTGATGGTGCTTGCTTCTCAAGGGACATGGTTCTTGTCAGCTGTCATGTGGCGTCCCCTCCACGGCTCCTTGGAGCAGCATCCCACACTCCTACCAGGGGTGTGGTGCTGTTTACCTGGCTGTCGCCGTGTCTGTCCATGGCGTTGGTTCTTTTCTTTTTGCGGGTTGGGCCATGGGTAGTGTGGTAGCCAAGCGTGCCCGTCTCTTTGGGTGCATTTACTTTAAGGGCTCCTGGCCAGGCTGGGAACATATAGCGAGGGGGGGATGTCTGTTTTCAGCCAGGCATTGTACCTCTCTCGCTCTTGCATGGCCTTTTCTGTATGGTGGTGGCGGACCTGTCCCGCGGGTGGGTGTACTGCCCTGTGCACACGGGCTGGTGAGAGATGAACACCCATCCCCACCCATGCCCCCGCAAGGAGCAACCCAGCTTTCTGTGGTTGCTCCATGCAGGGATGTGGGTGGGGGTGCGTTGTGGGAGCACGCGCCCACCCACCATTTGCACATGTGGGAGAAGGGTGGAAATGTGTGGTAGCGTCTCATTTTAAAACAGCCGAGCTCTAATCAGGGCCCATCTGACTTCTTTTTACTTTAACACCTGGAAATTGTTTTGGTTCTTTTGTTTTGTTTTTTTAAATGAAAGATCTTCAAGTTTGTTTGCAAAGAGACAATATGCTCCTTAAAATCCAAAGTTATGTCTGTCAGCACAACCACTACTTGAGCATCACACAATCAAAGTTACTATGATTCCCACGTAAACACTTCATTAAGGAAACACTGTGTTGCACTGCCAGCCAGAAACTTTCAAAAAATAATGAGTGGAGCCCTGCAAAATTAGGCATTTTTTTTTTTTTTTTTAAAGTTTAGGATTTTTAAACCTAAAACAACTGTGGACACAATCCTCATTCATCAGATGTACAGAGGGTTATGCACACACAAGTTATGTGAAGTGCTGGACAGTCAAGTGTGTACCAAATCCCCATTCACTGTAGGAAGCACGGTTGCCCATCACCCACTCTTACTCTCACAGGTAATATCTCCTATCCCAGTGCCCTGAAAAATCAGTGTGGCCAGCACTTGTGTGGTCTGACTGCTCATACATATGCCCCAGGTCCGGAGATACTTTTGATGCTCCAGGCAGCAGTTCAACGACCATGGTTGTGCTGCACAACAATACCTCTCACCACGAATGAGAATTTGGTGCCCACATAAATCTAGCATGCATGTCAGAACAAAAAGAGAGAAGAGAAATGGGAATTGCACCCTGTTTTAAAATTTGCCTCTGTTCTTATTTAAATTTGTGGTTTGGTTCTTTGAAGCTATTAGATGCACTTTGGTTATGTTTCCAAGACTCTCCCTGCAACAGCAAGGCCTAGAAATATGGACTTGGAACGGAGAAAGGAAGAGAGAGAAAAGAAAAGGGCAAGATTCTCAGGATGTCAGGAATTGGTGTACTAAGTATGGAAACAGGATTAAAAAAACAAAAGCAGGTGTGCATTATATGCTTCTTAGTTTGCTTACTTTTCTTCAGTGGAATAAAAGAACTTGGATTGGGGGTGAGGGTTCTCCACTCTCTTCTTGCCTGTTATGGTGCAACGTTTTCCATTTCTCTTTCCCAGAAAATAGGAATGACAGTTGTATGACTGACAAAAAGTATCATCTCTGGTTTGGCAAATTAGAGAGAGTTGGATCCAACTGTACTGTAATTGACCCCCTGGGGGAAATGTTATCTTTAAGATTTATTCCTACTGGATGTATTTTTTTCTGCTACTAAATGTTTAATTCCAGACGAAAGCAGCAATCCACACTAAAAACACACCAGGCATCATAAGATGGTTTTAAATCAAAGTAATGGGAACATCTAAAAACAGTTTAAAGTTTAAACTATGCAAAAGCAACTTAGTGGTCTTGGAGATTTGAATAAATCAGAACCAATTAAAATGGAATTGGAGGAAGCCAGCAGAGTGCTCTTCACTTCAGGCTCTGTGGAAGCTCACAGCACCAATATGTTGGATCCCTAGTTGCATGGCTTTGACAGTGATCGTGCAAAGGATGCAAAACCTGAAAATCAAGCTTTGCATCCCCTCCATGATCGTCGCCAAAGTCATACGGATTTGTTTTTCTATGTGATAAAAGCCGCACCTGATTTGCCTCTCGCAGTTTCTTGCAGAGGCAAACCAGGGGCTTTTCTGCACATTTACACGTCAGAAAGCGCCCTTGAGAGGGGAACAAGGCTCTAAAGAGAGTCATGTAAGGATTGGGAAGCAGAGAGAAACACAGGCTCTAAGGCTCCACAGGAGTCAAGTGAGAACTGGAAAGCATAGGGAGGAATACATGCTCCAGAGGGGACAAGGCTTTGCAGGAGTCAGGTGAGGACTGGGAAAACACAGGGAGGACTCGGAGCGTAAGTAACCAGGAAAAACAAGGCATCACATGGGTACTCACAACTTCTAAGGCAGCAAGCAGCTGTCAGAGACTCTGGAGAAATCAGATAACAACACCAAGGAGCTGGAGCCCTAGGGCTATATAGGTCACAGGGTGTGGCCCTCACAGCCTCTCTTGTGCAACTCCACCCCCACTCCTTGACCTATTAACCCTTCATTGGCTACTCGTAAATTCTAGTTCGGCCTTCCCTTTGCCTTGATCCCGTACCCTCTTAAAAATAAATAAAAGTTTTTTTAAAATACTAATAAACCTAATGCTGTTTTTACACAGAGCCCTCCCCCCACCTCCCCCGACTCGGTATTCCGGCAGGTGCTGGGGGGGCGGGGAAGAGCCGTCCATGTAAACGACCAGCAGTGGGTGGATGGATGGAGGGGTGTGCACCTGTGTAAACACCATGGGTGGTGGGTGTTTACCACCTACACCCATCACCCACCCATCTCCACCCACAGGGCCCGCCAAAAACCCAGAAGAGGCCCTGTGGGTGTAGATGGGTGTAGATGGGTGTGTGTCTGTGTAAATACACAAACACCAAACACCCATTCCTCCACCCACCTCCATCTATGTAAAAACGGTCTAAGTCTCCTTCCTGGAATTCCTAAAAAGCATCTGATTGATTCATTGCAGCAAACAGAAATAGCGTTATTTGAAGAGCAGTTGAGGAGGTAGCAATGCTAATTATATAGTTAGATAATATATTATTTAAGCACTGAACTTGTGTTTATGCTGGTTTTATTGAAAAGAAAAGTTTCCTAATTAGCTCTGTAATGTCCAAAGAATTTAACAGGATCTCAGCTTATTTATTTTTTTATCTATACCCTACCAAGAGACTTTTCCATTCCATTGGTAGCAACTGCACCATTGCCAGTTCAAGGATTTTAACAGCTCTAAGAAACCAGAGTGTTTTTAGATAAGCGCCTCCCCACCCATTACCCACCCACCCATCATACATGTTGCAAGGGCACATTGGTGCCCTATGCAGTCCTGAAACATGCATGATGGGTGGGGAGGTGATTGTCTAAAAACACCCTCAAATATGCGTCTCTCCCCCAACCTAAAATCGCTCATATGTCAGACAACATAGTAAACGGTTTGCTGCTTCAGGTGGCTACTTGGTAAAAAAAATTCAGTACAGACCTATCCCTGAACATAAGAAATTATTCATAGGAATAATCCTGGGCTGTTTTTAAATGGACCACCAGTAGGAGGGTGGTCCGTGTGTGGTGAGTGTGGGGCTGCTGCTGGGGGCCGTGCATGGGGCAAGAGAGCAGGCAGGCACACGCCCATCTCCACCAACCTCCATGCATAGAACAACCTACCTTTTCGCAGTTGCTCCATGCATGGGTGGTGGGTGGAGGTGCGTGGGTCACAAGAGAGCGCACCCACGCACCTCCACATTCAAACAGGATGCTCTCATTCATGTCCGTTGGGTGGACATGAGTTGGAGTGTCTCGTTTAAAAACGGCCCTAGACTGCTGGACTAAATATCCCTTGAACAAAGAATGAAAAGTTCCCTCAATTAAAGGAAATCTGTCTTTGGACCTCACTCCCCTTTCTGCACTTTAGCCTTGATACACAGTGAAGAGGTAAATTTTTAATGAGAGTGGAGAAAAATCAAGTACATGTTGTGCAGTATAATATTGTCTGTATTAGGTAAACAAGATGCAGAAGGTAGTGAACTGGGCATTAAACAGAAAGTATTTCATCTATAAGCCATTGATTCAAATTCATCCCAAATCAGTACTGACTAGCATTCAACTTGAATGAAAAGCCCAGAATTAGTCTTCCCACTGCCTCAGACTTTTGGAAAATCAAAATTAGGATCCCACTTCTTAAGTTTTTCTTGGAGTTTACTAGATGAGGGTTCTGAGTAATCCACGTGGAATTAGTTGCTGCTCGTCACAGTCTAGCACTTGCAGCATAATGTGCACTCTAGTTGCCAAGGATGGTATGTGTCTTTGGAGACTTACCTATTTTGGAGTGTGTGCATAACGGCAGGGCCACAGGGTCACAAACTACACACTGTCTTTCCCTACATTACCTCTCTTTTGTGAACAGAGGTTTTCAGTCTCCTTGTCCCCCACACCATCTATCAGAGGGTGTTGAGGTCCTCCAGGACAATAGTCTTGGGGGACCTCAACATCCACGCCAACATTCACATCCTCAACATCCACGCCAACGTTGTGTTCGGGGGAGCCGAACAGGAGTTCATGGCCGCCATGGCAACCATGGGCCTGTTCCAGAGGGTCATCGGCCTGACACATCTTGGAGGATACACCTTAGACCTTGTGTTCTGCACTGGCCTTGAGGCAGGTGTTCCGTTAGTGGGGGAGATATCAACTGTGCCCTTGTCATGGACAGACCATTATCTCCTATGGACCTCCCTTCTAGCGTATGTCTGTCCCCGGCAGGGTGCGGGACCTATTAGGATGGTCCGCTCCCGGAGACTGATGAACCCAGTGCAGTTTCTTGATGCTCTGGGGGAGTTACCTTCTGACCTTGATGACTGCCTCATCAATGACCTCGTCAAGTTGTGGAATATCTTGTTGACAGAGACTATCAATCAAACAGCTTTCAGGCGTCCGTTGCCCAGGCGACGGCCCCGCAGGTCTCCTTGGTTTACTGAGGAACTGCGGGTCCTGAAGCAAGAGGGGCGATGGTTGGAGTGACGGTGGCGTCGATCTCACACTGAAGCTGACAGATTGCGACATAGAGCTAGTTTACGAGCTATGCGGATAACAAAGAAGGAAGTCTTTGCTGCCCTCATAGCGTCTGCTAAATCCCATCCAGTGGAGCTCTTCCAGGTTGTGCGGGGGCTGGTCAGTTCGGCCTCCCTCAATCCTGGGGTTGAGTCATCATCTGCCTGCTGTGACCTTTTTGCAGATTATTTTGCAGAAAAAATTGCTCGTATTCACCAAGACCTCAATGTTGCACTTAACAAAGTAGAGGAGGTAGAGGATGTAGAAGCCCCGGCTTGTCCGATTTTATGGGATCAGTTTCAGTCAGTGACACCCGCTGACATGGTGGGGGTGCTTGGGGCTGTTTGAGCCACCTCTTGCGAATTAGATCCGTGCGTGTTCTGGCTGGTTAAGAACTGCCGGGAGACTTTGGGGCCGTTGCTGGCCGGGGTGGTCAATGCCTCCCTACGAGAGGGCAGGGTGCCGAACTGTCTCAAGGAGGCTAGGGATGTGCGAACAGAACCGAGTTCAGAAATTCGGTTCGGTTCGAAAATCGAGTTCAGTTCGGTCGACTGAACTATTTGAATTCGGTCGAATTCCGAACTTCCGAACCGAGTTCGTACATCCAAAACCGGGGTTTTTGGCCTTCCGAACTGGTTCAGATTCAAATGAACAGTTTGATCGAATTCAAGTTCAGTTCAAAAGGAGGCAGTGGTGCGGCACCTGCTCAAGAAACCATTGTTTGACGTTGAATCCCCTGCCAGCTATCGGCCTGTCTCTAACTTTCCCTTTTTTGGGAAGGTTATTGAACGGGTAGTGGTTCAACAGCTCCAGGAGCATCTTGACCGTGTCAGTAATCTTGATCCCTCGCAATCTGGCTTTCGCCTGGGTCATGGTACTGAGACAATACTTGTGGCCTTGGTAGATGATCTCCACCAAGTAAAGGACTGGGGTCGCTCGACCCTATTAGTCCTGTTAGATCTTTCGGCTTCATTTGATACCATTGACCATGATATGTTGGTGACGCACCTGCGGGACAGTGCAGGGGTGGGTGGGATCGTTTTTGAATGGTTCCGCTCATTCCTGACCGGGAGAACTCAGCTGGTGATACTTGGTGACTGTTTTTAATCACACCAAGATCTCTCGTGTGGGGTCCCGCAGGGTTCTGTTTTGTCCCCTTTCCTGTTCAACGTGTATATGCAGCCGCTCGGCGAGGTGATCAGGAGGTACGGGGTGAGGTGTCACCAGTATGTGGATGACACCCAATTGTACCTCTCATTTTCAACTGGCCCAGGCCCAGCTGTCTCGGTGCTTAACTGGTGTTTGGCAGCTGTGGGGGACTGGATGAGGGCTAATTGACTGTGAATGAATCCTGACAAGATGGAGGTGATGTTGCTGGATAAGTCGGTGGATGTGACAGCCCCCTCTATTGATGGGGTCTGTTCTCCACTGACTTCCCAAGTGCGGAATTTGGGGGTCCTCCTCGATGCGGAGCTCCACCTGGGGCTGTGGCGAGGAGTGCCTTCCGGCAGTTACATCTGGTGTGGTGGCTTCGGCCGCTGATTTCGGTTTCGGACCTGGCCATGGTCAGCCATGCTTTTATTACCTCTCGGTTAGACTACAGTAACGTGCTCTACATGGGGCTACCTATGGTGACGGCTCAGAAGCTGCCGCTGGTGCAGATTGCGGTGGCCCAGCTCTTGGTGGGGCTGGTTCGCCGGGAGCACATTACACCAGTGTCTGATCTCTGCACTGGCTACCAATAGTCTTCCGGGCTTGATTCAAAGTGTTGGTTTTAACCTATAAATCCCTACATGGCTTGGGCCCTGCTTATTTGCAAGACCGCCTCACCCCCTGGGGTCTGGATCGGCCTCTACGGTCATCAGGGGACACCTTGCTGGAGGTCCCCTGGGTTTTCCGGGGGGGCAGGCAGAATGGAGCGTTCTCGGTGGCACCGCACCTCTGGAATTCCCTCCCAGTGGGGACATGTGTGGCTCCAGACCTTCCGTAGAAACTGCAAAACCTGGCTGTTCCATCAGGCATTTGGCGAGGGAGAGGGATGGTGGTGGGGAGGATGAAGGAGGGTTTTTTTATGTTTGTTGATTTTTGATTATGTTTTATGGATGACAGATTGTTTTATATTGATTGTTGTTAGCCGCGCTGGGTCGCCAGTGGTGGGAAGCAGTGGGATAAAAAAAAATTTAAAAAATAAATAAATAAAACATGACAGTGACCCACTCTGACCAGCGGGTCCCAACGTGGCCTGTGGGTCACTGTGATGTTTGTGCTCTGGGACCCCAGATGTCTGCCCTGAACTGACCCCAGGCGTGTTGACAGCTAGCCCGGGCTTTTACTCAGCAAAGTCCTGAAGTCACAGCCTGGGATACCACCCACCCACCGGGTTCAGTCTGAGGCAAAGCAGTTCACAGACAATTAGAACATATATTCTGATCCACCGTGACCTGTCCCAGATCGGGGTCACCATGGCAGTCTGGGATTGGCTGCCATGGTTGCCCGCCATGGTTGCCCACTATGGGTGCAGTTTGGGGGCCGGGCTGGCTCCCCGGTCCGGGTCACATGTGATCTGTTCCCCAATCTGACCCCAACTGTGTCAGTGGCATGACAGCAACCCAACCCAGCCAGGGTCACCACCGCACCACTGTCGCTTCTGTTTTTACCTAGAGCTACATTAATTTAAAAAGGGGGAGGTGAAAATCAGGTGCAAAGCAGTGGAATGGTTGGCTCTACTCTCCCAATGTCAGTTTTGATATAAAAATATATAGCTATACAATTAGTTTCTAAGACACTTATTTGTAAGCACAAAGGTTTATTAGCCAAGATGAAGCTCTGAAATGATTCCCTCTCTGTGTGCCTGAATATAATCAGATGCTCATTCTCTGTGTGTGCAAGGCCGAAAAGAAAAAGAGCCCAGATTTATTCATGAATTCTGAATACCAAGTGTCTCATTAAGGCCATGTACCGTGATGCATAGAATATCAGACCTATATAACCAAATGCATGTCAGCTGCTGCATCTTGATGCTGCAGAGGGATACAAAAATCCTGAAACCATATTTAAATTGGCGGGGTTTACTATAACAGGAGATTCTGCTGTCTCAGTGGGGACCTGGGGATCCATTTGTCAAACCAAGAAGCCAGCAATGTCCTGCACAGGGACCCCGTCAGCCTCTTTCACCTCTTCAACAGGAAACAGCTCTCAGTATTGTATCGGATTGGATTTACAGCTCCAGGCCTGTATGTTGTCATTCATTTGAATGAGATTTTCTCCACCTTTCCACTAATAAGAGACTAATCAGCATTAGAAACTAAATCAGGATGCATCTCTCTGGGCAGATTAGCATATTCTAACTAATTCCTGAGAAATCCCTAAAAATATTTGTCCACACACCACTCGTTATGTAACTAATGCATTTGATCAACTCTTCAAGAAAAGCAGCCAATAATGTACACCATCTCATTAAACTAGAGCTATAACAAATTAATGGTTGTTATACTGTGGCCGCAATCCCATTCCCCGCGGAGCCTACGTGCACACAAGCATGTGCACAGTTTCCGCATGGTGCAATGTGCCGACAATGGCAGTGCATGCAGTTTCTATGCGGGTGTGTGCGAGCATTGCTGCATGCTGGATCTGCCAAGAATGGGATCGAGCTCGCCATCTACACACCCTGTGATTGGCTTGGCTTGGTTACATCAGAACCTTAGTAATAATAAATCATCATCATCATCATCATTTTTATTTTTATATATCGCCCCCCCTTGCCATGGCCATCAAAGCACTTTACATATAACTAATAAACACAACTTTTAATATTCACAATAACCCTGTGAAGTAGGTTAAGCTGAGAGAATACTGTAACTGGCCCAAGGTCACCCAGTGTGTTTCTGGCTAAGGCGAGACTTGAACGTCCCCTCCTACCTCCGAGTCCAAGTACTGCACACTTGGCCATTACACCACACCACACTGGCTCTCAGTGCTTTACTTCAAATGTACTCAGGAATATGATGAAATGAATATAATTTCTATATAGCTGCAATTCCCATTAAATATCAATCCATATAGAAGTTACTGTAGACCTACATTATTACCTTTGTTGTTTTTTCATATAACTCTAGGGGTATTGTAGTATAAAAATGGAAATGCATAGTTAATTTATTCTGTAAACATCCCACAACTAACAGCTAGCAAATGGATTTAGAGATTACTTGTACATTTAAATAGCTCATCTTTTGCACTTTGCATTGAACAAACAGGTTTGGAAACGTGTTGTCCAGATGCTAAGGCTTTGTTGCACTAGCCATTGAGATAGTCATTCAAAAACAGAGACATCTATCATTAGTGGTGGACACAAAACATGGGTCTCAACACTTTGGTCTCATGCGTACTCGCTTATAAGAATGCAAGGTAGCAAAGGGAAAACTGGCCACTATATATGGGGAATATAGGAGGTCAACTGCGTCTAAGCTTTCAGCCCTTTATCATGCATCTAAGTTAGATTATAGGAAACTCATAAAAGAAAAAAAAAGGAAACATGACCAAGGTTGTTGGGATAGACTTCAGATGACGGCCGATCAGAAAAACAGCAAAGAATTTGGAAACTGATGAATGCTAGTATAACTCGTAAACCCGTGGTTATATTGTCACCTGTTTCACCAAGATCCTGGATAGAACATTTCCAGGGCTTATTTAATTCCACCTCGGGAAATGATGGGTGGGACCCCTCTTTAGAAAACAACGATTTGGGACCCCACTGGACCCCAATTTCCATAAATGAAGTAGAATCATTGGTAGATTCCTTCAGAAACGGGAAAGCTGCGATCTAATTCATGTCGAGTTCCTAAAGACACACAGGGACTGGTGGTTTCCTGTATTGGCCGCACTGTTCACAGCCATTAACAATGTAGGGGAGATTCCAGCAAATTGGGGAAGAGCTATTGTCATTGTCATCCCCATCTTTAAAAAGGGCTTGAACAGTGATCCGGCCAATTACAGGCCCATCAGTCTCCTGTGTGTAGTCGCAAAAATCTACACTAAGCTTTTGCTGCGCAGATTTACTGATTGGCTGGTGGGGGAAAAAGTCATTGCTATAGAGCAGGCTGGGTTCCAGCAGGGACGTTCGACAACTGAGTTAAGCCTAGCCCTTTATCATGTCATCTGCAAGTATAGGCCAGAAATTGGGCATTCTTTGCGGCCTTTTTGGACTTAAAGGCCACATTTTATTCCATCTGCAGGGCGCTCTTATGGGAGAAGTTGACGGATTCTACTGTAGATAGGCGGTTATTACATCTAATTCGCTCTCTACATGCCCATTCTTCTTGTTCTGTCAAAATAAATTGTATGGGGCACCTGACGCCACCTATAACTACTACTAAAGGCGTCCGGCAGGGCTGTGTTTTGGCACCAGCCCTGTTTAATTATTATATTAACGATGTGGCATCATTAATGGTGGCCCCAAGGTTTTTTCCACCGAAAATAGCTGACAAAACGATAGGGTGTCTCTTATTTGCAGACGATGTAGTTCTGTTGTCCCAAACACAGGAAGGCTTAAAACGACAGCTAGCGGCATTTATGTCATTTTGCAAGGATATGAAACTTACCATTAGCACCCAAAAATCAAAGGTAGTGGTATTTACCGCCAAGAGGCGAACTTACAATTGGGTCATTATGGGGCAAAAGTTCCAACAGGTCCCTAGCTACCGCTATCTGGGCCTTCTCTTCCATCAGACAACAACGTAGAAGTCCCACGTTCAGCGTGCCATTTTGACCTCCAAGGGCCCCTCCCGAGCACTGTTGTTTTTTTTTGCTCGCGCAGGTGGGTTGGCTGTTAAGCCTGCCATTCAGACTTATAATGCCAAGGTGCAGGCACAGGTGCTGTATGGGGCTGAACTTTGGGCCCCACTTTGCGTTCAAAATCTTAACTTGGCACAAGCGGGGTTCCTACGGGCCCTTTTGCATGCACCCAGAGGCACGTCATACACAGCAGTAAGAGCTGAATGTGGTCAGCTTAGCTGGCAGCAAACTGCAATGGAACGTGCCTTTGGGTTGTGGTGTAGATTGACAGACACCCATTCTTCCGAGCTCTTGCATGCCATAGGGCTGGATGGATATCACAATCCTTGGCAAGAAAGCATACAGGATGCCTTGGCACACATGGGGCTGTCACTAGAATACCTGGCTCATAAGCCTCAGGCAGCTCTTGTGAGGGAGGTTAAAACGATGTCACCCAACATCTATAGGCAAGTGGAAATGGGTACAATCGCCATTTCCCCGCATATGTCATTATATTCTGATTTCATTCCTGGCCTAGGGAAGATGGCCAACTACCTTCAGGTGCAAATTTCAGCCCGAGATAAAAATTTAATCCTGGCTGCTCGTTGCAATGCACTGCCTTCCCAGGTTATGGAGGGGCGGGTGGCGGGCACCCCCTTTGCTTCGAGGCTTTGCCCATTTGATAGACAGGCAGTGGAAACAGTTGGGCATATGCTGCTCTACTGCCATCTTTATGACAGTTTGAGACAGCAGTATTTGAGGGAATACCTAGACAAGCTCCCGGGTCGGTCAGAATCGGTGGTTCTTTCCTTCCTGTTGGGTAGCTCAGACAGGAGTATCATTAAAAAAACGACCACTTTCCTTATTTGTATGACTCATGCTAGGGAAAATTTCCTGGCATTTAAAAGCAACCTAAGCTAGGTTAGTGTTTTCATGTTATTCATGTTAATGATCTGCCATGTTATTTTGATAAATTTTTGGTATACTGGCTGGGTTGTTATATTGTGGTTACATGATATTTATTGACTCCTATTAGGTGAGTTAATAAGTTTGTATTAGGTATTAGGTAATTGTTATATTAATTGTTTGGATATTTGTATTTGTTTATATGCTATGGCCAATGGCTATGCATAACAATAAAATCTAATCTAAGAATGTAGTGCTACTAACAGCCTACAAGCCAAACTCATGAGCTCCCCTGAGGTGCTGAAGTGCCCTCAACACATAGTCAAGGCGAGTCAAAGTTGGATTAATGTTTAAGCAAAGCAGGTATGTGCCTAAGACCCATATGGGGGACACAAAACAAGTCTCTCACAAGTCTATTTTGCCTATGCATACTAATCTGGACTCCAACATCCAGCATTATGTGAGTGTTGAAAGATGCGGTAAAGCCACACAAGACACTTTGGAAAGGCTACCACACCTTGGGCAGCCTTAACCCAGTCTGGGCAGTTAGGCCACACAATATAGTGCAGTGTGACCAACTGCCGTCAGATGTCCCCCACATCTTGGGGTGGTGCAAGCAGCTGGCTGCTAAGCACTACGTCCTCAGGAAAAGTCCAAGGACACGTCACATAACAGCCATATGGGGTAAGGGTGCCCAAGGAGTCGCTGTTCGTGTTTTGGGGTCCCTCCTGCCCCATCGTGTGGTGAGCTCTGAAGTGGGCTTTGGGCAGTGGGTAGGGTACTGTCGCCCATTGCTCACTGGCATGTCATGGCTGGGAATTTGATTGGGCTGGGGAAGGGAGGTGGGATAGGGCCAGGGACCCACTCGTGTGGCCAGTGCCTTGGTCCACCTTGGCTGTGGCGGGATCTCTGGCAGCAGCTCATCTGCCCAGCTCCCTGCGCTGACCCTGTAGTGTGGCAGCTGCACTTGCCCACCATAGGGCCACCCAGGGATTGGGCTCCAGCAGCTCGTGTGAAGGCACCCAAAGTCCAACCAGGCTCAGCTTGATGGTCTTTGATAACTAAATGTCGTCCTGGCCAGAGGAACTCAGCGAGTGGTGCTCAGGGATCATTTTTCATCACACTGAGACCTCTTGTGTGGGGTCCCGCCGGGATCTGCTTTGTCCCCTCTCCTGTTCAACGTGTATATGCAGCCACTCGGCGAGGTGGCCAGGAGGTTTGGCGTGCAGTGTCATCAATATGCTGATGACACCCAGATTTACCTCTCTTTTTCATCAGACCCAGGCCCAGCAGTCTCTGTGCTTACCGGGTGTCTGGCAGCTGTGGGGGATTGGATGAGGGCGAATCGACTATATCTGGATGCTGATAAGACAGAAATGATGCTGGTGGGTAGGGTGGTGGGGGTGATGGACCCCATCATTGATGAGGTCTGCCCTCTGCTGGTTCCTTAGGTATGGAGTCTGGGGGTGCTCTTTGACTCGCAGCTCCACTTGGATGCTCAGGTGGAGTCTATGGCAAGGAATGCCTTTCGCCAATTACATCTGGTGCGTCAGCTTCGGTCGTATGTCTTGGACTCTGACTTGGCCACTGTCATCCATGCTTTCATCACCTCTAGGCTTGACTACTGGAACGCGTTCTACATGGGGCTACCCATGGTGACAGTTCGGAGATTGCAGTTGGTGCAGAACACGGCAGTCCATCTTCTGGTGGGACTGTGCCACCGGGAACATATTACACCGGTTCTGCAGTCTCTGCACTGGCTGCTTACAGACTTCTGGGCCTGGTGCTTGCGTATAAAATCCTAAATGGCCTTGGATCAACCTATTTTCAGGACCGCCTCACCCCCCGGGTCCTGGATGGGCCCCTTCAGTCATTGGGGGGGTGCTCTCCTTGAGGTCCCACAAGTCTGCCGGGGAGCCATGATGGGGAGGGCCTTCTCAGTGGCCACTCCACGGCTGTGGAACTCCCTGCCGGTGGAGGCCTGTTTGGCCCCAGATCTCCCCTCATTTTGACGTTGCTGTAAAACGTGGCTGTTCCGCCTGGCTTTCAATGGAAAGGGTGGGGGGAGGAGGGATATTTTTAAATTCCTTCTTGGTGATTGTTTTAAAGCTGTTTTTATTGTTACTATTATTAATTATTATTATTATTATTATAACATTTATATAGCACCAGTGATGTACCTGGCACTTTACATAAAAACCAAGATAGACATGGTCCCTGTGCGAGAGCTTACAATCTAAAGACAGGGGGAGGGGAGACAGGGAAGGGGGAACAGAGGGAGAGACAAGGGATGCGACATTCTTGAGGATGTGAGAACTCAGATACACGTTCTTGACTTGGTTACAGTAAGCTGTACTACTGTTGTTATTATTGTGAGCTGCCCAGAGCTACCTGTGGAAGGATGGGCGGGATAGAAATTTTAAAAAATAAATAAACAAATAAATAAATGAGTTGTGCATGTGAACAACCCTAGTACCATGCTTTGTCAAGAACTCAGTGACAAGTTAATCGGGTCCTGAGAGAGTTTTGATCAGCAATTTACAAATATGCAGTGCCTGTAAATCGAAATGGTCTCTAATATGAAGTTCATGATAGTCTTCATTAGTCATCCTGCTATAAATTGAAAGATGAAAGCCATGGGTGAGTGATAAATCTAAACACTTGAGTGATATAAAATTTGTAACCAGCCTAGTTGAAGACCATACAACTACTTTGTATGGAAAGGATTCAGGATATGTCTGCTCAGTTGACATATAACCAGCAGCAAATTGTCTGATGGATGGACAGGTGGCATTAACATGTTGCCTTCCATTGTAGTGGTTGCCCCAGAATGAAAACAAATTATATTCATTTTAACAAATTTTGATGCCAAACTGGTGCACAACAATCCAACTGATAAAGGCAGACATTTTCATCCTGCAACTAAATTGAAATGGAGGTATTCAGTCAGAAGGCCTAGCAGTGGTCCCAACAGACTGCGCAGTTACACTACAGGTTTTAACCAATGGTGCTTTCAAAGTCTGCTGTTTCTGCTTAAGTATACTTCCAGACAATTCAAGACTAAGACGCACACCATGAAATTAACAAGAGAGCAGGATGGTGCTTTCTTAATGGGATTCTCTGAGATCTTCCAATAATGCATGCCTACAAAAGGCTGAGAACTGTGACTCTGTAAACCTATGATAGGGCCCAATGATATAAACACATGCATGAGTAAATTTATCACTGTGAATTGTACTTCTAGTAGTACAATTAATGAATTTATTTTATTTTATTTTAAACATTTAGACCCCGCACATGCATTAGCACATGCAGAAACACAATCATAATGGTACCAATCTAGTACTTGCACATGCACTGTTTCTTACGGTGCCCATGCGCAAATATTGTGCAACTGTCACACACCACGTGCGCACAGCTGCGTAACATTTGCCACGCACACACAATGCACAACAGTGCATGCACAAGTACTGGAACACCCCCAATGTCTGTATTTTCCATCTTATTAGGGAATCATCGTTACCTGCTTAGCGTGCTAACAAAATGAGAATTGACCACGCACAAGTACTGCTGCTGTAGAAGTGGCATGTTCTTCCCATTTGTGCATGCTTAGCTGAACAATATTTCATTCCAGAGTTAAAAACTAGTGATATTAGAGCTGAAGTGATCAGCAATTCTCATAATTCCCCAATACCTGACCAAATTCTTGGGCAGAAATATTTTATTTTATTTTAAAAAAAAATACATTGGGCATTCACAAAAAGGTCGCCACCCTTAACCCAAATGACTGTGATGATATTTCTGCCATTCTAGTTAAGGGAAGTGGCCATTTGCGCATCTGCAATTTTTATTTAATTTTATTTATTTAATTACTTATTTATGCCTGAGAATTTGGTTGGGCATTGAGAGGTTCTTGGTTCATCCCCGAAGAACTAGAATTTGGACAAGATCTCTTGTTTTCGGAAGCTTTTGTTTCAGCCCTAGTGATAACTACGAGTATAGTATATTTTTGGTTTTGACCATGGCTTTAGTTTGTTGAAACTGATAGGGCTGGCTACTGGGATAAGCTTGAGAACATTAAATATGGAACTCTTCCACGCAACTTCCCTTTCCCTAATATAAAACCTACTTTATTATTCTTTTAGCAGAATATGTAGCAAAAAAATGAGATGCTGCTCAAAGCCTTTTGAGTTCCTGGTACATGCTATGTTACAGAACTTACATCAGGAAACACTTGTAAAACAAAATTATTGCCAGTGTCACCCAATGTAACATTCAGCCTTCAGGATAATTTTTTTTTAAAAAAAATAGCTTGATACTCTGTCTCTAATTAGACAGCCAGTTAAATACAACTAGCAAAATTCATCCACATAAAACAATTTGATGCATTAAACATTTAAAGCACTTCTCATATAAAATTCAATAAAAGGAAATTTTGAAATGTATTTTCTTTTTCTGCAACCTTTGTTTCCTCAGCAGCTTAATTCTTCTCTTCACTGCAAACAAAAAATGCAAAGAAAGGAGCTGACTCAATTTCTGAGTAGCAGTACATTTACTGTTTAGCAAATAATGCCATAACAAAAAATTTCTGAGAGAAAATTGTTACAAGCCCCAATCCTGACAATGGCAGTAGAAAGAAATAGTTATTTATAGGGATATTGCTATGGTTTGAAAGTTAAATATGCAATGGTGTAAAATATTTTCATTTCTAGGAATACACAAATTTAATCAAATAATTAGAGAATGAAAAGTTTGTAAAACATCCTGAAAAACCTCTTCACAACATAATAAAATCTCCACAAGTCCCAAAGTTCACACTTCCAGAATGTATGAAAAGTCACTAAAACCCTTGGGAAATGGATTAAAGTACAGGTTGGCTATGGCTACCAAACCAGTCAGGTCATCAACCATCCACCAAAATCACTTCATCACTAAAATACCTCATTCCCACTTATATGGGGAGAGATGAGAAGCAACACCTACTGCTGTAAGCATAAGGCAAAGAGAACTGTGTAGGTGGTCCAGGGTTATAACTAGTATAGTAGTAGCAAAATAAAACTGAGTAAAGATTAATGGAGGTTGGCTATTATGAATGAAACTCTAGGTGTGGCCTCTAACAAACTGTCTGGCAAAGGAAGTGATAGGAACCACCTTGCTGGAGTAATTTATAACAAGACTACTTAAGGCATTAAGTGCAAAGCACAATCAGTGCCTTCACATACTCTAATGTACACCTCAGAAGTGGATGGAGTCTCTTTTTTTGTCTCTTTTATAGTCTAGAAAGTATGTGGTTGTCATTTTTTTTGTTTTGGAGTCTCTTTTCTGTCTCTTTTATAGTCTAGAAAGTGTGTGGTTGTCATGTTGGTCTCAAAATGTAAGAGATGGAAACAAAGTAGTTCAGAGGATAGCTTTTACTGGACTAACCTCTCAAAGTCGACACACTCTCACCAGCAGAAGTTGGTCCAATAAAAAGATACTATCTGAACTACTTGTCTCCATTTCTAACTTTTAAAGAACTATACGCAGAAAAGGCAAAGAACTGACAATATTTGAGGCTTCCACTAATACAGCCTGACCCTGTGGCTGTGCGGGGCTTTGGGGAAGAGCTGAGACGAGAGCAAGTGTTCCCATTCTATAGGAAAATACCGACCTTTCGGGAATGCTTGAGAGTGTCTTTGTCAGTACTTGGTTAGTTTCCATTGATTCCGCACTTCCACCATTTAAATTGGAGCAAAAGTTGTGGGTCCCTAGTGCTGGTCATGAGCGGGGTGAGAGGCAGGCCCCCCTGCTCCCACAGGAGCCACCCCTGCTAGTCCTCCCAGCAGCTCGAACCTGGCCAAGGTCAAGCACTCAGAACTGTGCTGGTCTGTTGCCTTGCCAGCTGGACAGGTATACCTGCCACCACTACCACTAGTCAACTGAGACCTACCTACCTCTGTGCTGCACCAAACCTCAGGCCTGATCTCCATGCAGTCTGGGAGTGTTGCTTCTGCACACCCAGTCTGGTTCAGGTATGTGTTCCTGCCAACCAGGCACACCATATATCCTTGGTGGAGGCAGAGGGGCAGCCTTGTGGTGCTCTCACAACCAGACTAAAGTTCCCAGATTGAGCTAAAGTCCTAATCTATGCAAACTTGCCCTGAGTTAACCCTTCATCAACCAGGCATCCAAAAGCTGCCCAAGCAGGGCCAATACCCCTAACCCCACAGCACTGCCTCTTTCTTTTGAAGCAAGTGGGTACAAGGTCCAGTTCTCTGCACACACCGGGTTGGGGGATGGGAAATGTTATGACTGCATCCCCTCTGTCATCATGCTGCAACAGGACTAGGCATGAGTGACTCAGCTTTGTTCAGCAGGACTCTGCACCATACCTTATTGGGACTTATAACAGGGGGAGAAGGGGAGAACCCACCCCCCGCCATGTTGCAAAGCGGTGCTAAACCTGGGGGCATGAAGGAATAATCCTTCCCTACGTGATTGAAATCACTCAACCCCCCCCCTCAGCACCCTGGGCCACTACACACCTAGGATGAATGTGGTAGTGAATCCTTTTGCCTGGTAGCACAGGTCCCTGTACCTTTTCCCAGTTTCATCAAGTCATAACCTTCATCCACCACAGCTACCTCATGTCCATTCCACTGCAAAGCACTGGTGACACCATCACATACAAATTCTGTCTCATCCACATTAGCATGTTAAGTACTGCTGTTGAAGTGTCATATAGCACATGCAGTGGAAACCCAATTTTACTGAAATTATTTGGTGATTAATTCCTGTAAAACACTGGGATTTGATTTATCAAGCCTTCCCAAGAATCAAGAACATATAGCAGAGGTATGGAGTAAGTTCTCTATCTTCAGAAGTCAGCACTTCAAACTAAACCAAGTCAGTATTTTTTTAATGAAATGTTTCTTTGTAGAAAAAAAACAAAACACTTTTAAAAAAAATGTAAGATCTAGCTAATATCTCTTGGTTATTTCAAAAAAATTTCATTTTCTGTAAAACAATTATTGAAATTTTTGATCATGTTCTCCATGAGATCTAAGTTTTTTTTAAAAAATTGATAAATTGGATCCATTTCAAACCCAGCAAGATGAAAACAACTTTGAAATTTTTCCAAGACACTACCATTTTTGGATCGACTCTAACTAAGGATATGTGTGTTTTAAGTCTTGTTGAACCACCACTCTCTCAGTAGCTCTTTTCCTAAAGAGGTTCTGAGCTGCACCCTAGTGCCAAATCCATCATTTCTGAAGCACTCAGTTGCTCCACACGAGGAGCCTCAGCCTTATAGTGCTGTATGATATCACTAAGGGCGCTTTTATACGATCCTGCTCACAAGTGGGATTGTAAAGTGCCGGCATATCCTCCCCGCCTTCCGCTGTACACCGTGTCTGATGATCAGAAGAGCATCAGACACGGCGTTGAGTCTTTGTGCGCATGCGCACCCTTCTGCGCATGCGCACTGGGCCAAAGAACCCAGAAGTGCGGCGTAAAGCTGGCACTTCGGGGATCCGCGTCGGAGAGGGCAGGATCGCCTGCCCGGTCTGACGCGGGGGAAGATCCGAGTTAGACTTTTAAACGAGCACCAAGAAATGCGGCTGATCAAAGGATCAGCTGCGTTTCTTGTCTCGTTTAAAAGCGCCCTAACATTTACCTGACTGCAGCTTTTTCTTAATTGCAGTTCAGAACATCACTGTAGCAATACAATCAGGTTCGGACAGACACACTTGTTATAAAAGGTTTCTCATTTTTGCAGTGACACTTTTAAGACTCCCTGAAATAAAGAAATAATTGTTTAAAAAAATCATTTGACAAAAATAAAACAAATAATTGAGTGACAGCAGGGAACTTCTCACAAGTCTTCATGTGAAAAGCAGCTTATTGCCAATAAACCAACAAGTCTCAAACTTAGTTATCATAATCATTTGATTGGGTGGCAGTTGGAGCGACGGTGGCGTTGTTCGCATGCTGAAGCCAACAGATCACATCATAGAGCTAGTTTACAAGCCTATGCTGTGGCTGTGCAGGCAGCAAAAAAGGAGTTTTTTTGCTACACTCATAATGTTTGCAAAATCCCATCCAGCAGAGCTTTTCCACTGGGTGGTGTAGGAGCTGATTGGTCCGGCCTCCCTTCGCCTGGAAGTGCCTAGTTGTGACATGTTTGTGGACTATTTTTTGGGATCAATTTCAGTGGGTGACACCTGCCGATGCGGTTGATATCCTGGGGGCGGTTAGGGCCACTTCTTGTGAATTAGACCTGTGCCTCTCATAGCTAGTGAAGGCTTGCCGGGAGACATTGGGGCCATTGCTGGATGGGGTGGTCAATACCTCCCTTCAAGAGGGCAGAGTGCCAGGCTGTCTTAAAGAGGCGGTGGTGCAGCCTCTGCTCAAGAAACCATTGTTTGATGCTGAATCCCTTGCCAGCTATCAGCCTGTGTCTAACCTTCCCTTTATAGGAAAGGTTATTGAGCGGGTGGTGGCTCAGCAGCTGCAGGAGCATCTGGACCATGTCAGTTTTCTTGATCCTTCACAGTCTGATTTTCGTCTGATTATGGCACTGAGACTGGCTTGTGGCATTGGTTGATGACCTTCACCGTGAACTGGATCAGGGCTGTTCGACCCTGTTGATTTTATTAGATTTGTCGGCTGCATTTGATACTGTTGGACATAAGATGTTGGTTACGCACCTGTGGGACTGTGCCGGGGTGAGTGGGACAGTTCATAAATGGTTCCACTCCTTCCTGGCCGGAAGAACTCAATGAGTGATGCTCGAGGATTATTTTTCATCATACCGAGACCTCTCGTGAAGAGTCCCTCAGAGTTCTGTTTTGTCCCCTCTCCTGTTCAACATGTATATGTAGCCGCTCAGCGAGGTAGTCAGGGGGTTTAGCGTGAGGTGTCATCAGTATCTGTATGCTGATGACACCCAGCTTTACCTCTCTTTTATATCTGACTCAGGCCTGATAGTCTCGGTGCTTACTTGGTGTTTGGCAGCTGTGGGTGACTGGATGAAGGCTAACCGACTGAAGTTGAATCCGACAAGACGGAGTTGATGCTGGTGGGTAAGGCGGTGCAGGTGGCATTCCCCATCATTGATGCGGTTTGCCCTCTGCTGGTCTCTCAGGTGCAGAGTCTGGAGGTGCTCCTCGATTCACAGCTCTGCCTGGATGTTCAGGTGGAGGCTGTGGCAAGGAGCGCTTTTCACCAATTACATCTGGTCCAACAGCTTTGGCTGTATGTCTCGGACTCTGACCTGGTCACTGTCAGCCATGCTTTTATCACCCCTAGATTGGACTATTTTAACGCACTCTACATGGGGCTACCCATGGTGAAGATCCGGAGGCTGCAGCTGGTGCAGAATGCAGCAGCCCGTCTCCTGGTGGGAGTGGGCAGCTGGGAGCATATTACACCAGTTCTCCGACCTCTGCACTGGCTGCCTATAGTCTTCCATGCCCGATTCAAGGTGTTGGTGCTTGCCTATAAGGCCATGAACAGTCTAGGCCATACCTATCTGCAGGATCACCTCACAACACACACCCGGGTCCTGGATCAGCTCCTGCCGTCATCCAGGGGTGCCCTCCTCGAGGTCCCCCAAGTCTTCTGGTGGGCCATAATGGAGAGGGCATTCTCGGTGGCTGCACTGAGGCTGTGGAACTCCCTCCCAGTGGAGGCCCTCCCTCTTTTTGACGAAGTTGCAATACGTGGCTGTTCCGCCAGGCATTTGGCGGGGGAGATGGGTAAGGGGGGGGAG
>QEPC01014420.1:3073760-3084166 GCA_003113815.1 Sphenodon punctatus | reverse complement strand
CTCTCTCTCTCTCTCGTACATCCTAGATTGTAAGCTCCTTGGAGCAGAAAACTGTTTCTAATCACCACTGTACAGCACCAGGCACATTGCTGACGCAAGAATAATAATAAACAAGACACAAACCTGACTCTGATCTCCATTGCACTGAGGAGAACATGAAGTTACTCCAGTGATGTCATTTTTATAATCTTATATATAACATCAGATAAAAATGACTTGCCTGGCTGCCTGCAAGTCCACTGTAGTTAGTGACTGAGGTGCTAGTATGTCACAGAACATTGAGAATCATTCCCACCTGTTCTGATGGGAAATAGTCACATTCACACCATAAGATTTATCATGTGGTTGCAGGTTTGACTTTTCATTGACTGCCATTTTCCATTGCCTACTACAGATTTTTCAAATTTCATCTGTTACTTAAATATAACTTGCCAAATTATTGGCTGTAGATGACTAATATTATAACCAATATTTTATATTAATGTCATTTCCATTAATATAAATAGAATAGAAAAAAATAACTCTTAAGAGCCAAATACTTCAAGTCTCATTTGTTGGAAGTGACAGATTCAATTTTGTTCCATTTGAGAAACCTGCCGCATGCAACCTCTTTTGGGAAAATATAGCTCAGGTGTAGCTGCTGTCAAAAGCAAAAACTGTTTCTCTTTAATTCTCAGCAGAGTTTGTGTGTTAAACTTGGCTCTGAGCAAAAAAGGAAAACAATTGAAAGCTTTTATTTCCTTTTCTGAGACTGTCTTTTCAAAGCAACCTGGCTGGCCCTAACTGTATTAAGTTCACAAGCTTCACTGCACCAGCTAGCAACAACATTTTTACCAAGCGGCTTTTTGTGTGTGTGAGCAATCAATAAGAAAAAGCTAAAGCTAGTGCATTCGTTTCATTGGGAATAGGAGTTGATGCTTTTAAAAGCCTGACTTTGCTACAAGTTCTAATTAAGTAGTGGAGGGGAGAGGTAACATTTATATTTCTTCAGACTATCTGGCTGTTATCTGCTTTGTTAGCTTGTGTAAATTGTTGCTTCTCCACATAAGAAAATAATGGCAGATAATGTCCTTGTATTCGGAGAAACATGAATGTTACCTCTTGTTGATTTACACTACAGGAAGATTTGGGCCACCATGTTTAACACAAGGGTTAGTATGGCATGCAAAAGTCAATATTTTCAGTGCTTTGCTACATCAGATGCAACAGGCATATTGGTATGATGTGCAAGTAATTAAGAGTGATAATTCCTCTTGCCCTTTTTTTAACTGCTTGCAGGCACGGTGCGGCCCCTAGAATGTCAGGGCCAGTGACCCTCCTGGCCCAGGACTCCCCTGATCACGCTGCTGCATTCAAAATAAAATAATTTTTTTTAAAACCACTGCCGCCGCCTCACCAAACACAGGGTACAGAAGGTTGCTACCTTCTAAACAAGGTTCTTTGAGACAGCTCCTCACAATCTCACAGCTGCGTTCGCAGCACAACCCAGTTGTGAAAATGTGAGGAGCCTCTCAAAGAAGAACACAGAGCTTGAGGAGCTGGTGGAGGAGGAGCTAGCCTCCGAGTCTGGGCCAGCCGGGGTACACAGTGACCGGCTCCTCCTACTGGCTCAGCAGGGCTATGCAGGGCCAACAGGAGGAAGGAAGGAAGCCTTCAGGGACAAAAGAAAGGCATCCCACCCAATATGCGATATGGGCAGCTAGAAGCGCCGTCCATATCGCATAGAGGGAAAATGGCAATGATTTAAGAGTGCTGCTTGTGGCACGATTTCATTTCCAGCATCATGTCAGAGCTAAAATCCATGCCTGGGTGGCACAGTAGGCACCCAGGCCATAGGACTTGCCTCAGGGCAGCTGGCTGTGGCTGTGTGGGGTGGGAGGAGGAGCCTGAGAGCTGCTCCACAGCTCCTAGGCTCCTGTCCCCTTCCCTCTTCCTCCCAGAGAGAGGGAGAGTCTAGGAGCTACAGGGCAGTAGCGCACTGCCTGCAGTCACGAGACAGGGGCCTGTACCTACCTTGAGCTGATTCCTCACTCAGTGTTTCTGCCTGTGTGTGACCTGCTGGCTGCCTGCCTCAGTGCCTCCCTCCTTCCATCCTGCTGCTGCTTCTGCCTCCAGTTCCTTCTCTCCTGACTGACTCTAGTTAGTGATCTGCCTTGTTGGGGCCACTTTTGCTCCTGGAGCACCTGAGGGATGGGATTGGGTGGGGGTGGGGCAGAATGGGGGTCTGGGAGTGGGTGGGATCATGGGATTGAGTGGGGGGTGGCAGAATCATCCAGAATGGGGGCCTGGGTGTAGGATCATAGGATTGACTTGAGTGGGGGGCAGAATGGAGGCCTGGGGGTGGGATTGGAGGTGGGGGGCAGAATTGGGTCTTGGGGCAGGGAACAGAATGCAGGCTTGGAGGGTGGGATTGGAGGGACACTGTACAATTGCAGTATTCCAGCACTGGAATACTGGAACACTACATTGTATAGAATGTAAAGGCAAAAATATGTTTATATACTGTTCTGTACATCACGTGAACATTCAAAAGCATGTTAAAAGCTAACATTTTTTCCAGAACCCCAAAGCAATGAGGTTTTTAATATAGTAGTAGATTTAAACTGGTGGTCTTTACAAAGAATGCAGCCCATTACTTCTTCATTGACTGACTTCTGTGCTTAGCTTATTTGCAATTCAGATGTTAGATACAATCATATGCCAACAGTTCATCTTTTGTTCAGTGTTTTAAAATTGCTGCAGACAAGGGCACATAGAATAAGTATGGAGCTTTGTTTTTCAATCACTGACACCAAGTAAGCAATGTTCAAGCTGATGCAAGAAGATATCGTGATTGCTTTATATCTTATGGATGAAATAGTGAATTACTAGGCTTGTTATCTTCTGGATGAAGTAGTGAATTGCTAGGTATACACTACAGTGTAAAATAAGTGCATTGTATTGGTTAAAAACCAAAGGCTATATGAAGCTTTTTGGGTAACAGTTACATGTGTGTTGTATTTTATAACGAGTATAAAGTTCCTTAACAAACCTACCATGCTGGTGTAAGCTTTCAACTGTGTATCGAGTAACAGATTTTTGAAACTATATTTGTTTAACCCCCCTAGTAATGCTGAACACTGGTGATATACCCTGTATTACTTTGGTAATTTAACTATGAATTTATTATTGAAATTTCTTGCTTTATTCTCCCACACTTTGAGCTTGTGATGAAATTCATAAAGCCACTGTGAACTAGCTATTCAGTTGGTGTAAATGCTTTATGATACCAGGGAATCTGGCCCATTAATTTTAGGGATCAGTTAAGGGTGTTTTTAGATATCCCAATACTTTGTTGGTGCTTCTGCTGGAGTCCACGAGTAGTGATAATGGTGCCTGAAAGCACTCCTAAGTTTTTATTACAGTTGTATTGTGTTAATGATTGCAAAGATACCCTTTTAGGCTAAAACTTCTCATTCATTATCTTCAGGCATAGGTTAATATTCTTTGGTTAAAAGTGCTTTTTTCTACACTTTGATGTGTCTTTCATTGAATGCCACATGGTGAGTGCTTCCTGCTCTCACCTGAACTGTGCATGCCTCTTCTCCCTTCGTAAAACTCTATGCAGCACTTATGGTGTGTCATTTAGGATTTCAGATAATCCTGTTAGCCTTTGCTTGCAATGTAGTCCCACAACAGGCCAAACTTTTTTAAAAGGCCTGATTGTTTGGACAGGCATTTGGCTGCTGGGGATACAGTGTAGGTACTCTGTATAGTGTAGGAGAAAGTTGTGAACAGGAGCATGGCAGAAGAGAAGGCTGCAGACAACAAGGAGACCCTTTTCCCCTGTCCCCCACTGAACCCATCTCTTCCCCTTCCTCTTCTCATGCACCAAAACCAAACCCGTTCTGTACTACTTCTCCTTTGTCCTGTCCTTCTTTTCCCTTTCCCTTTCATTCTCTTCTGATTCAGCTTGTCGCTAACTCAGTCCTCCAAGTCAGAAGGAAGGCTGTTCCAGAAGACCTTCAGAAGACTACAGGTGGCCAATCCTTGATAAAAATCAAGGATTTGAGGATTCAGGATAAAAGTAGGCAATGGCAACGTGATCTATTTTTTTTAAACCTGCTATGGTTAATTTGGACCAGGTGGGAAAGAGAGAGTGGACGAGACCCCAGTAAGAGGGCACTCTATCCCCCAGTGGCAGTGCTTCACGCAGCAGCAAGGAGTTCCCAGCGTTAACTAATGTAATGTCCATTCAATGTTAACCCTGGTAATTCCTTGCTGGTGGGTTAAACTAGGCCACTGGCCTAACCGTTGCCCAGGCTCTGCCCCTCGGCCTGCTAGTTCAGCCTGCCCACTGCCCCACCACCCTCAAAATCCACCGGCCACCACTGACTGCTTGTGGTCCAACTAAACTAGATTAGATCACATCCACACAGTAACGAGAAACAGATTTAATGCAAAAGTTCATCCAATATCTGGATGGGAGTGGAATGGGCCCACAACCAAGGGTGACCACAGACATGACACTAACTCCACTTTAACGCCGCTTTAACATTTCTTATGGATGTTGCAGGACTACATAGGGTACCAATACAGCCCTGCAACATGCATAAAAAATGTTAAAACTGTGTTAAAGTGGAGTTCGTATCATGTCTGCTTTCACCAAATGTCTTTGCCCAGGACCCCTAGGAGTATTACTGTAAAAGGCTCCTTGTGTTCTTCACTTTGTGCTCCCAAGCAGTGATCTCGCCATAATCGGACTCCTAATGATATTGATAGTTCTGTGATGGTTACACTGACAATTAGAAGTGAAGGGAAAGACCATACAGACTACAAGAGGAGGGGGAAATCTGTCTGAATAAGTTGAGTAATGTCCCTCCATATTCATCAGTTAAAAGTGCATTCTCACAATGAGCTCTTCCAGATCAAGAACCCTGGAAGAAGAAATCCTTAATAGGTTTCAGCCACCTTTATGATCCAGGGGATTAAAGTACGGTTAAATGGGGGATTTGTACTAATTGCAAGAGAGATGCTTTTAGCATGTTAGTTACTCCAGAATAACAAACATTAATTGAAAAAACTAATGAGAGAAGACACTCAAAGGAAGATGCACAGAAAGTGATCTTGTACTGCTTCATATATCTAAGGACTCGTGCACACAACACCTACGACATGAAATGTGGTTCATATTGCCTTCCCCTTTGAGCATCAGTGTTGTGTGCAGCATAGGGATTATCATGGGCTGCCTGAGTCTAGAATAATTCAAAAGCAATAATTAAATGGATGCAATTTGGGGAAAGGACTGTTTCCCCCAAATTGTGAGCACAGTTAACCTGTGAGTATACCCCAGCCCAAAAACAAAACTAAATTTCATTGCACCCATAGACAAAAAAAAACAAAAAAAACCCACCTTTCAACTAAGGTGAAATAACTAACATGCTGGAATGGGCGCCAAATATTGATTTCGTATTACAAATAATAATCATCCCAATCCCTGACATTGTGTGACCTACAAAATGGGTTTTACTGCAAAATGTTCTACACATGCCCCAAAGACTACTCAAACGTAATAAAGGTAGAACATTTACATCAGTACTATCATCTTTATAAAAATGTATTAAAGTACTTCTTCAAAGATAGAAATTGAATGTGAATTTTCTGGCTGAAAGAAAGACTGCATCACACCCTGTGTATGATTGCAACAGTTGAGATCAGATTGGTCATTTGTGCAAACAGGTCCTCAAGCTGAATTCTAGAGAATTAAAAAAATGAGAGGCAAGGCACTCTGCATGGAGTGACATCAAAGCAAGCAACTTCTTCATGGTTGTCCAGTGTCCAAAGCTTCTTGGCCATCAGGACTAAATGTGAAACATGACTATTTACTCAGGTTTTATGCAGGAGGGAATGATTTTGGGGAACAAATAAGGCTAGTTTTGGGATACGGGTTAGTACCCTGATGCTTGTGAACAAGAGCTGTATATTATTGTGAGCAGTGTACATGATCCCAGATGAAGTATGATGGACACATTTTCATTAAGCTTAAAATAAATATAAATACAAAGAAAAAAAGAATTTAACAGTGTTGCCTTGAGCATGCCCTCCAAATGACGACTTGTCAGCTCCATTGTACTTTGATGAGACTGTCCTCAGAGCCTTTCTACAAATCTTCCAGTAGCAACTCAAAGAGCAGCAGAAGAAAGCTTTTTGCTTCCTCTCCATGTTTGGAGTTCGTGGCCTGCACCTCCCTTCCATATTTCCTCCCAAACTAAATAATACACTTCCCGCAAAGATGTCCAACTCTTCATTCAAAACAAAAACACCAAACTTGTGGTACAACATTTTCCCTCCACTTTCTCAAAATGAATCATAGTAATTCAGAATTCAGGAAAATTACAGATTATAACCTG
The DNA here is from genome assembly GCA_003113815.1 of Sphenodon punctatus. Classification (NCBI taxonomy): domain Eukaryota; kingdom Metazoa; phylum Chordata; class Lepidosauria; order Sphenodontia; family Sphenodontidae; genus Sphenodon; species Sphenodon punctatus. Next base: position 3,077,777 of record QEPC01014420.1, on the reverse strand, counting down.
TCAGTGCAGAAGAATTATTGGCGGAAGCTTTATGGCAAAGGCTGCGATTGTCTCAGACCCATGAGCCTACAAAAGGAGGTTACTTGAACACATCTGATGGTTTCTTCTTCCTATGTTTTGCAATGATAACAAAAAACCTTAAAACACTGCAATCCAAATGACAAACAATACAAACAAAACAACAGGGACTGTGTGACAAAAACTACTATGAATACATATCTCTCTCTTGTATAAACATTTGTTACAATTTATTATAGATGATAGATGATAAATACACATACACAATCAAGATAAATAGTATGAAATTATTGATGGACATTTATTGATTGATTGTATTTTAATACTATTTATCTTGATTGTTCTTATGTATAATATAAATCAATCAAGATGAATAGTATCAAACACGCAAATATTAAAATACAATCTATCAATCATCAATAAATGTCCATCAATAGTTTTTCATAAGAGTGGACCCCCACACCCCCACCAGGAGCCACAGTTGTGTCAACAATACCTTGTGATCAACTGTATCAAAGGCCGCCGAAAGATCTACTATTTCTATAACGCTACTAGTCAAGTCATACACAGTGCTAACAAGATCAGCATGGTAGAATTCACCATTAGGGATGGGTGAGCACGGTTCGGAGTTCGGACCAAACTCGACCCCTTCGGTAGACCAAACCAAACTTCTGAATTGAACTTGATTTTCGAACCAAACCGAATTTCCAAACTCGGTTCTGTTCGCCCATCCCTAAAAGATAATATTCCATTTAGTTCAATGGGGTTTGAATTTCCGAACTCTGTTTGGAAGTTTGGAGTTTGGACCGAACTCGAATAGTTCGGTTAATGAACCGAACTTCCGAACCAAACTCGATTTTCGAACCGAACTGAATTTCCGAACTCAGTTCTGTTCGCCCATCCCTATTTCCCATCAATCTCCAGGCACAAGTCATTGACCAAGGCCACAAGCGCAGTCTTGGTGCCATACCCAGGACAAAATCCCCAAATCCCTTGGGACACGGAAGAGTTGGACATCTTTGTGGGAAATGGGTCCAGGAATACAATGACAGGCTGATAGCTGGCCAGGTAGTCAGCGTCCAAAGATGGCTTCTTAAGCAGGTGCTGGACAGCTGCCATATATGTGACATTTATTGATTGATAAGAACAAAAAGAACCTAAACACACTGTAGTCCAAGGCCATAAACATCTGTAGTGGCTCAGTAAGTTATTGCATGTTCTTTTATTTCTGCTGTCCCCAATACTTTTTGAGATCATCACCCAAGCCAGAAACACTTTTAGTGAGACTCAGAAGAATATTCATCAACCGTAATCATTTATCTCTGTTTATCTACTAAGTGTTATAACATAGAAGCCTTTTGTCCCTGTCTCACAAAGCTCCCATCTCCTGACCTCAGCAGGGAGGGATGAAGCAGTAAAGATTTCTAGGCTGAGACTGGCTAGTGGCAGCAGGCTGATGGCATATGGCAGAAGAGCTGTTGCAGTGGCCCAGCCCTGGGCTAACCTAACTATGGCCCTTTTTACATGGGCAGAAAACACCCATGAACACCCAGAAATTTGGGTGTTTGTCACCCATGTGAACCGTGCTGTGGCTGAGCGGGTGGGAGGGGGTGCGTACGTGCTTCCGCACACACCCATCACCACCCACGGAGCCATCCAAAAAAATGGAGAAGGCTCCGTGGGTGGCGGTGGGGGGAGGTCGGTGTGCACCAGTGTGTGCCCGTCAGAACCTCCCAGCCACCCAGTGCACACCGACTGCGATGCGCGCACACACACACAAACACACCGTGCCACGGTCTGTGTAAAAAGGGCCTATATAGTTTAGTCATAACTATATTTCTAACTGAAATATGAAAATTTACTTATTCTCAGGGCATAGAAACACCTTTAAAAGAAGAGTGGAACATTTGTTCTGCCTCATGGTAGGGGTTTGGAGTAAATGAATCTTGAGGTCTCTGTCAAGTCTTCAGTTCCATGATTCTCTTTTATAATTATTTAAAAGCCTTGAAAAACTCTTAAAGCTTTCACAGTGCCCACCATGGAAGCACCTAATTAAACAAATCTGTAAAAATTATAAATACAAGGATCATGTTTTACATTTTACAGCAGAGATGGGGAACCTTCTCGCTCCCAGGGGCCACTTTGAAAATTAGTACAAGCTACAAGCTCTGTGCCGTGGATCTATCCTCTTCCTTGTGTGCACGTCCTCATCTCTGATCCCTTAACCAGAGCTCAGTCGTTCAGTACATGGGGGTAGGAACTGGATCTAGGAGTCAGATCCAGGAACTGGAAAACGGCCACATAAAAACTAACCCTGGGCTTCATTTGGCCCCTGGGCCTGAGGTTCCCCTTTCTTATTTTACACCCTGCATGATACGGACAGTATTTGCACACCAAGCTCTTTTTGCTATATTCTACAATATGAGGGGAGCACAAAGTTATTCCTGAATTCAGTAAAAGCAAAAAACAAATCTAATAAACGTTATCTCTTCTGTTCCTTTCTCCCAGCTATGATGTGTGCCCATGGCATTGATTTGACAGAATTAGAATTTATTTATATTACTCTCAGAGCTATGAATTATTTATCAGCCTTTTGCTGCCAAAATGCCCTCTCATGAGTATGGGGTCCAGAGAATGCTTCACCTCTAGAACTAGGTTTTAGTAATACAAATAATCCAGAACGCTACATAGTATTGTTACAAATATTTACAAATGTTTTGACATTTCATTGTGCTTAAAATGTGATAGGATGGGCTTATGGAAATGCGAAAAGCTACTTAAAACTGCGTTCTGTTGGTCAACAAGTTGCTAATCATTTTTTTTCACCATTTAGTCCTAAAGTCAGTGATCATATTCGAGTAATGGACTTGGATGCATGCATTATGGACACAGAAAAACAATGATCTGTCAACAAGCTATCAGCAGCTGCATATACTATAATATGTTATAACAGGGAATCTCTCTATTCCATAACTACCAAAAGAAGCCTCTTCAAGACACACAATTCAAGCACAACATGAATTTAAATGCCATTAGCTATATGATGTATAAACTCTGGTGTTTCAAAGTGAAGATATCAAGCTATCAGACGAGCTTAATTTGTTAAAAACAAAAGAGAAAGAGAAACTAAGTATGAGGGCATCTTACTAAGTGCGGGCATTAGGCTGACCTGACAATGTAGGTCAGGAGGCCGGGAAGATGTGCAACCTTGTCTAGGGGTTGACCAATATATTCTTTGCTACTGAGTGGGACCACAGGAATATTTAAAACTTAGAGACAAAAAAAATCTTGAGAACCACTGACTTCTCTTCTACACTAAACACACAGTTTACAAAATTAGGCTCTTATCCACTGATCAGGGAGTTCCTTAAGCACTTACATAAAACTGGCGTAAACAGACATTTAGAGTAGCTTCCAACACTCAGCAAACCCATCTATTAAGACAGACAATGGTCAGCAGTGCTTCTACTCTGCATGAGAAACTAATCAATATATATCAAGTAATTAGAATTCCATGTATCTAAGAAGTAGCATCACTTTCACTGTTTTTCAGCACCAAAACTATTTAAGTAAGAAATGCCTGTAGTTTAGGTGTAGCAGATATATTAGCAATATTACACATGCAGTACTATTAATACAAAACTAACAAATATTAGATATGAATTCTTTTTTAAAAAAACACACACATGATGATTAGTGCATTGGCAGAGCAATAGAGTAAAGTACCAGAAAATTTAATCTGTGACAGAACAGCAGAAAATAAGCCTCAAAATGAATGAGTGCATTTATATTTAAGGGTTCTTTTATGGTTAAGGTTATCATAACACAGGTACCCCTTCCAACTCATAGAAAAACAAATGAATGATAGAAAAAATCTAGAACATAAAAAAGATAATCTTGTCACTAAAAAATATTTGCGTATGACTTATGATCACTTCCAAACAGTGAGCCACCTCAGAAAACTCCAAATTCATGGATTTAAACACTGAAGAGGGTGGT
>QEPC01014420.1:3060902-3071080 GCA_003113815.1 Sphenodon punctatus | reverse complement strand
GGCGGGAATCTCATTGACCATGCAAACGGCCATGGTCCGGCCAGGAGGGCTGTTTGCGTGGTCAATGAGATTCCTGCCCGTGATTCACAGAGGTGAACATCTGGCGGGAATCACCTGTCCGGCCAACAGACGTTACGGTCCCTTGCTCACCATGTGGGTATTCACCGTGGTTGAGCGTGGGATTGTAACGTCTGAAAATACTCGTCTCTCCCTCTGTTCCCCTTCCTTCGTCTCCCCCAATCTCTCAGATTGTAAGTCCTAGGGCAGGGACCGTGTCTATTCCATTACTTTGTAAAGCACCAGGTACACTGCTCGCGCTATATAAATGCTTGCTAATAATAATAATAATAATAATAATAATCTACACCTGGGGGGTGGGGGGTGAAACAAGTCTTCACTATTATCAGGATGACCCAGGACATCAATGACAAGTTCTGTACGTTGACCCTAATGCTCTGATTAAAAATAAGCCTTATTCCCTCCTGCCCCCCATCATCCCATGTCATTCACATAAAATGTGCACACCAAATGTGCAATTATAAATAACAGGAGCTTTGGAAATGAATACAACACTGATCCTCACTAAAACATTTAAATATTGTCTATTTTTGAGAATTAATTTGCCTGCGCAGTGTCTGGCGTCTGCACTCTAAGAGGCAGTGTGTGTTTGCAACAGATGTTGCTTCAATAAAGTGATCTGTGTTGTAGGTGCTTATTAAACTGCACACAGCAGCAGTGACAATTTACTGCTTCATTGCTCACACCCTTTGACATCACTCAGCTTCCTCTCCCCACAATCAAAAGCTGATGTTTGCCTGGCAGATGTAGAAACAAATCACAGTGAGCCCATCTATGGTAGACCACAGATGGAGAGGTTTATAGAGAGAGTAATGCAACACACTAAGGAGCAGAATCAATGAGTGAAAGGGACCCAAAACAGATGGGTTATCAGAGCAACTAGATTTTGCAGTCTGAAACCATTTCAGCCCTGTCTGATTGGCCAACATGACAGCTATGAATCACAAGCAGGTGTGTTTTGGAGAACAGCAACAACACATCCAGGTTAACTAGAAACAATTGTTAACACTCCCAGTCATACAGTACACAAGACAGAACATCTGTTAGCATATCTAATCTTCTATTTGTGCTTGTAATAAAAGCTTGCAAGAGGTGACATTGGTGTAGAAGGTTTTTTTCTTATAAATGCAAAATTATCTATAAATAAAATAAATAATAATAATAATAATAATCTCTATTTTTATATAGCACCCCCTGCCATGGTACTCGGAGCACTTTACATATAACACACCTTTTAATCCTCACAACAATCCTGTGAGGTAAGTTAAACTGAGAGAATATTGTGACTGGCCCATGGTCACCCGGTGAGTTTCTGACTAAGGCAAATCTTGAACCAGGGTCCCCCCTAACTTCCAGGCCCTTTTCAAATGGGTGCAGGTGCATGGGGGTATGGGTGGGTGGTGCAGTGGGTGATGCTTGTGGATGTGTTCCCACAAACACCCACCCACCTCCACCCATCTCCACGCACAGAGCATCTGGTATTGGTGCCCGTTGCTTCATGTGTGGGCAATGGGTGGAGGTGGGTGTTACGCAGGAGCGTGCATGCACCCCCACCACGGAGTTCCCACAGATGATTACCCATCTCCCCACACCCACTGTGACGTTCAAACAGACTCCCCTCCCCCCGCACACGTGGCTATGAATTATGAACTCACTGGAAACTTAAAAAGGAAAGCCTCCTCCTTATATACAAATCAAGCCATGCACGGTGGAGCAGCAAGCATGATTTATTTATTTAGTTAAATTTATACCCCACACTTTCCAAAAGGCTCAGGGTGGCTTAAAATAATAAAAATAAAATACAATTAAATAACATTAAAATACATTACAAAAAAACATGCCCTCATCACAAAACTACCTACTCCAACCCCAGTGTCCAAAAAAAGTCCCACCCAATTCCTATCCTCGCCCACCAAATGCCTTTATAAACAAAAACATCTTGCACTGCTTCTCAAAGGCGCTCAGACTCGGGCTCAAATGAACCTCTGGGGGAAGAGTGTTTCACAGCAATGGGGCAGCAACCGAGAAAGCCCCCCTGCAAGTCCTTGTCGTATTAACCATACTAACAGATAGTAACCATAGGGAGACACTCCTAGCCGATCACAAGGGCTGCAATAGGGCATGGCAGGACAGGCATTTCTTTAGATATGTGGAGCCCAGACCATTAAGGACTTTAAAAAGCCTGTAGCAGGGGGTCTTCCCAAGGCCACACAGGGGCACTGGGGTGTCTCGGGGGAATTAGCACTACCCCGCTGCCACACCTATTCAGCCCTGGCCACAGCTGAATCCCCATCTGAGGAAGGGGGTACCCTCCTGTAGGACACAACACTTCACCGGTCCAGAGGGTATCAAATCCACAGTCTTTATTAGACACATTACAGTTCACAGTGTCCACAATCCCTGGGGCTGCCGGCTCCTCCGCCTCCACCCTGCAGGCCAGCACAGTCTTGCTCAGGCACAGGAGCAACCTAGAACAACCCCCCAAAGTACATCCAACCAGGCTTCCCCACGCAGGAGGCTCCCTCCTGGGCACAGTCTCCCCGACTTGCCTGGGTCCACTCTGGTTCTCCAGCCTTCAGCACCTTGGAGAGCATAGCGTGGAAACAGGCTTCTAGGCTTCTTCCTGGGAGATATTACCTCTTTGGCTTCCAGGCAGAAACTGCTCTCTTCTCTGCCTTGCCTCTTCTTATATCCCAGCAGAGTGGGTGTGGCCAGACTTCCTCTCTCAGCCTTAAAGGGCCAGTGTCCTGCCCACTCTGTCTCTGGAGCTCTCCGCTTGTTTCTTCACCGACTGATCTTACACCATGGGCTGGCTTCCACACACCCCTCCTTAAAGGGGAGCAGCCCCTGCTTCAAGGTCAAAACCAGCATATTGAATTGTGCAAGGAAAGCTATAGGCAGCCAGTGCAGACTTCAGAGCACCAATGTAATGTGTTCCCGGCAACCCGTCCCCGAAAGGAGACAAGCTGTCACATTCTGCACCAGCTGCAGCTTTGGAACAGTCATCAAGGGCAGCCCCATGTAGAGCGCATTGCAATAATCCAGCCTCGAGGGGATGAATGCATGTATGACGGTGGCCAGATCCGAGTCAGAAAGAAAAGGCCGCAGCCTCCTCACCAGATTTAGTTGGTGAAAAGTGCTCCTGACCACCGCTGCAACCTGACAATCCAGTGCAGCAAGGGGTCTAGAAGCACACCAAAGCTGCAAACCTGATTGACCAGAGGGGGCTGGACTCCATGAACAACAGGAGTCCCAATCCCCTCCAGGTCATGGTGCTGGCCAACCATCATCACCTCAGTCTTATCTGGATTCAGCTTCAATTGGCTCATCCTCATCCAGTCCCTGACAGCAGCCAGGCATCAGGTAAGCAGCAAGACTGCAGGGCCTCGGTCAGATGAAAAGGAGAGGTAGAGCTGAGTGTCATCACTGTACTCATGTCACTTCACCCCAAATCTCTGAATAACTTTGCCCAGTGGCCTCATATGCACATTGAACAAGCGGGGAGATGGAATAGAACCCTGCAGGATCCCACATGGGAGCTCTAGAGAGGATGATGAGTAATGGTCAGACAGTGTGATGTGTCTTGCCTTAATCTAGGATTTCACTGGCTGTGATCCCAAACCTCCTGCACATGAGATCCACACAGGTCCCACAGGCTTGCAAATGACCCCGCAACGGACACACATGCACATACCACACAGCACACATGGGGCATGCGATCGGCCCCATTGTTTTTTAATTGCTGTAAGCCGCCCCGAGCTGCCTGTGGCAGGAAGGGCGGGGTAATAAGTTTTTGAATGAAATAAATAAATTGTCTGATGCATCAAGAAAGCTGAAGGATATTGTGTTTTTTCCTATTATCACAGTAGGTATGCGGTGTGTATTGGAGCACACATGGCTGGATTATTGAGGACCCAAAGACCATTTTGTGCTGCTTAAGGAGGAAACCATGTTCACTGTGTTTCCCACATTGCTGCCAATGGGGAAAACACAGTGAACATCGTTCCCTGTGCATAGGGAATGCAAAGTGAATGGTGTACAGGCCACTTGTACATATTTTGGTTTTACATATATTACAGTTCATTAACTCATGCACTTTGGGATTCACCTTCATCCCCAAAGACTGTTCCCCCTGCCCCCAACTTATTACCTTTTACTGAGCCAGATGATTTGGGAGTGGTGGTCTGTGCAGCATTACAAAGCAGTTATTATAAATATACTGTGAAACAGAGGAATAGGATGGGAGAAGAAAAAATCAGGAAAAACACACTCAGATACATACCCATTATGGAACAGAGAAAGAGATGGTGGAAAAATGAAAAGTGAAATAAATGCAAAGCAAAAGACACATGACAAAAAGTAAATGAAAGACATTTTAAAATTTGATTGAAAACAGAATTACAGTGGTTCAATTAAGCCTCAAAATAGCTGCATATCTGCCTTTTATCTTTACCTCATAAAAAGTAAATATATCTATTTTTGGAACACAGTAGACTGCACTAATTTGCATATGTTTTCAATGTCATTCCCAAGGGGAGGGCAGCCTTGGATTTCCCTTCACTGGTTACACAATCACCAATGGGCTACTTGTTAGTATTTTGCCTGGGCTAATACTGCCAGTTGTCCCCTACTTTCCATACATTCTATTTTTCCCTGTTAAACCACAACCTACAGAAGAACTAAATTTACTATAAACTATTTTAAAAGTATGCACAGGTTACTAGGTTAGTGAATGTGCAGAGCTATGCAGAGGGTAATAAGAAGATGAGTCAACTTAATAAATATTAGTAATGTGGACACTGACCCAGCAGTGTAGCGTTTACAGTAATTTTCTGTCTGTCAGCTGGTGACTGAACATTAGAAGGAAATTAATCAAATAGAAGATTCTAGTGGCTGGACCCAGTCTGTTCACAAAGTTAGGTTCATTACTGCAGATGGAGCCCTTGACGCAACTCACAAACCACTTATTCCAAAGTAGTCTTACAGGCTACTATGGGACTACTCCTGAGTAAGTGGTTTGTGGCCCTTATCTTTAAGCACTATGCCAAACAAGCCAAAATAGAAAAAATAAATAAAAAAATAAATAAATCATCTCCCTTATCCTGAAAGACACCATCACCTTGTCCATAAACACATTGCCAGGTCAGTGAAGAGTGACATCTAACCACACCAGCTCGTACAACTCTCTTCCTAGAAACAGTTGTTTGATTCAGCAAACAAACTATTTTATTTTTTACATATCATCTTTATTTTTATATATATTTTTACGTATTTTATAATGCCTTGCCTAAAAACCACTTATTTCTTCACTTAGCTAAAGCAATGCAGTGGCACCAAATTGCTGGTTTTGTTTGTTTGTTTTGGTATCACACCATTATATTTGAGTCAGCTGTCTTCCTCTAGGGAAGCATTTCTTGCTGCTATAGCTAGTTTAGAAATTCCTCTGCTGTCCTGCCAGTTGTTGTTAAAGCAATGAGTATGACCAAGGAATTTTAGCAAGCAGTAGCAAAGCTAGCTGCTCCACGTACAAAATACAAGAAAAGAAACTTTAGGTCTGAGACTTGTGGGGTCCAAATATGCATGGTTTGGGGTTATGGAATGAGAAAGGTTCTGCTGCAATCAGTGGCTCCCCTTGCATAGCGTCTTTAAAAATGGAAAAGGAAGACCAGTGATACATATCTATTCACATATAATAGAGGCACTTAAGTCCCTGTCAAAGAAGCAGCTTGCTAGAGAGCCATCTAGTGATAAACTGCTCCTCTTTGCTTCCAGTTATTAAGCTGCTTCATTAAGGGTGCTAAAATTCAATAGTTTCATAATATTATTCTTCCATTTGGTCAACTTCTGTAATTGTGTGGGGAGGTGACCTCAGAAATTACTAGTGCAAGGTTGGGTGAGCCACTCAATAATCTCATTAAAATATGTTTTGTGGCTATGTGGTTTTTACTTTCTATATCACCTCAACTGATATGTTATGTAACTACTCTCTTAGAAGGCTGTATGGAACTCTCACAAAAGACATTCAAAAGGAAAAAACTTTGCTAGTAACATCCCAATGAAATTTGAAATGGTCCTCAATATCTCTAATTTTTATTCTTGCAACATACCTAAAATACAGCATGCTGCAGTTAGAACGACATCATTGTGTGTCAGAATCCTACATGCCTGCAAATCAGATCTATCTGAATAAGGTTCCTCTGCAATAATTAATATTAGACTATCAAGCAGAATAGAAACACTGCTTCCAACACCAGCACTTGCCCTGTAGCTCTATCGCTATGCCTGTAATTATATCAGCTTAAGAATGGACTACGTTTTACACCTGCACTGGCCTTTATTCCAGTCACTGTTAGGGATTCAATGGGACTACTCATGAGTAAGTGGAGAAGACTGTGAGCAAGGTCATACTAGGGTTCTGAACATTTTGTTTGTGGCCTGACCATGTCCTTTTCTGATCAGTGAATGTCTTCAACATACATGTGGGGTACAGCCAGTGACGATCACTATTTGGAGCTTTGATTCAGCAAGTTAATTTACAGCAGAAATAAACTAACATTTCTGCCTCTGATCTCAGATCCCAAATGGATTCCACATAAGACACTTTTAAAAAAGAAGCTAATTTAGTGCTTCTGAAAGGTGCTGAATTGACCACCCTTGAGAGAGAAGTCCTCTGTCAACAAAGAAAGTAGGTTATGCAACCTTTCCTAAAAGTGCTTCAAGGCAGATCTTCAAAGACAGTGGTAAAAATCCCACAAGGTTCCATTCTGTCCCCTCTCCTGTTCAACGTGTATATGCAGCCATTGGGTGAGGTTGTGAGAAGGTTTGGTGTTCATCATGCTGATGACACCCACTCTACCTCTCTTTTTCATCTGACGCAGACCCGGCAGTCTCGGTGCTTACTCAGTGTCTGGCGGCGGTGAGGGACTGGATGAGGGCAAGCCAACTGATGCTGAATCCTGACAAGACAGAAGTAATGCTAGTGGGGAAGGCGGTGGTAGGTTCAGTGTTGCTCCCCCCACTGGTTCCCCAGGTTCATAATCTGGGAGTGCTCCTCGATTCCCAGCTCAGTCTGGATGTCCAGGTGGAGGCTGTGGCAAGGAGTACATTTTGCCAGTTACATCTGGTGCAGCGGCTTTGGCCGTATGTCTCAGACTCCAACCTGGCCGCTATCATCCATGTTTTCATCACCTCAAGACTGGGCTATTGTAACGCACTCTATGTGGGGCTATCCATGGTGACGGTTCAGAGACTGCAGCGGGTGCAGAATGCTGTGGCCCGTCTCCTTATGGGGACAGGCCACCGGGAGCACATTACACCAGTGCTCCATTCTCTGCATAGGCTGCCTATAGTTTTCCGGGCCCAATCCAAGGTGTTGGTGCTTACTTATAAAGTCCTATAAGGCCTAGGCCCTACTTTTCTGTGGGACCGCCTCACACCCCGGGCTCTGGATCGACTTCTGCGTCAACTGGAGGCACCTTTCTTGAAGTCCCCCAGGTATTCCAGGGGGCGACTATGGAGAGGGCGTTCTCAGTGGTCGCGCCATAGCTGTGGAACTCCCTCCCGGCAGACACCCGGGTGGCCCCAGACCTCTCCTCCTTTCGACAACAATGTATGACCTAGCTGTTCCGCTAGTCGTTTGGTGAGGGAGATGGGTGATAGGTTATGGGCGAGAGGATTGGGTTAGGGTGGTTTGGGGGTTTGTTGTTTTTTAGATAGCCTCCAATTGTTTTAGGGTTTACTTATTTAAAACATTTTTACCTCACCCCTCCTGCCACTGGCAGCCCGGGACGGCTAACAAAATCATCCATAAAAATACAATAAAATATATAAAACATTAAATACTAAAAACAACAATAAAAATGAGGAGACAAAAAAAAACCTCATACCACCCCCCACCCTCCCCCTTCTCCCTCGCCAAATGCCTGGCGGAACAGCCAGGTCTTACAATTCCTATGGAAACTTGGGACGTCAGGGGCCAGACGGGCCCCTACCGTGAGGGAGTTCCAAAGGTGCGGTGCGGGCGCTGAGAAAGCTCTGTCTTGTGTGACCCCACGGGCAACCCGAGTGACCTCCAACAGGGCACCCCCAGATGACTGCAGGGGCCGGTCCAGAATCTGAGGAGTGAGGTGGTCTCGCAAATAGGCAGGGCCCAGACCGTGTAAGGCTTTATAGGTCAAAACCAACACTTTGAATCGGACCCGGAAGACTATCGGAAGTCAGTGCAGAGCTCGGAGCACTGGTGTAATGTGCTATCGGTAGCCCAGCCCCACCAGGAGCCGGGTCTCCACATTCTGCACCAGCTCCAGCTGCAGGATATATTTATATTGTGTTTTATGAAATGCTAGCTGCCCTGAGCTGCTTTTGGCAGGAGGGGAGGGGTATAAATTTATTTAAATAAATAAATAAAGATTTGTTCAGATTTTCATGTCCATTCAATTGCCTTCCTTAATAGTGAAGTTGCACTAATTATGACAAACTGCAACTACAAATGATGGCTGGTTTGATGTGAATGTTAGTTCTTTGGAAACTAAGCTGAAATCATCCATTCATTTCACTTGGACCAAATGGCCTTCTGGTGGGGCTAGCCTTTTGTCCCTAGATGTAAGCTTAGATATTACCTAACCTTAAATTGATGCCTGATAAATCTGTAGAAACACTAATTAAAAATAGGATAATCCAAGACCTAGAAGGTTACTGAACTGACACAGACTAATCAGCAGTTTCAAGAAGGGGAAATCCTAGTCTATTCGAGTTCTCTAAATGTGCCAATAAAATAGGTTCCCCCCAAAAGATGGCTAAGGAAAATAAGTAGTTGTAGATTGAAGCTAATTACTGGCTTGGTTTAAAAACTTGCAAGGAAACAGAAAACAAAGATTTGGATTAAATAGTCTATTTTCATCATGACAAAAAATTAATGACAAAGTGCTTCTCAAGGATCCACCCACTGTTGTTTAATAACAATCTAGAAAAAGAAATAGGCAGTGAGGCAGCAAAATATGCATGATACTGAGATTGTTCGACTTTTTAAAAAAAAGTCTAATGCAAAGAAAACAGAATAAATTTAGAGGGACATGATCAACTTAAATAAATAGACAAGTCTATGGGAGACAAAATTCTGCATAGGAAAATGTAAGTAATGCATATTGGTGGGGGAAAATTGAATTCCTCATACATTGTACAGGGTTTCAGTCTAACAGTGACAGTGTCAGGAAAAGAACTGGGTTTAATGAAATCCTCAGCTCAACGTGCAAATGCATCCAAAAAGGCAAACAAGATGTGATTGAAAATAATACAGAAAATTAAAATGCCATTGAACAAAGACGGCTCACTCTTATCTGGCATACTGTGCACAGGACTGGTAACTCTATCTGAAAAAGAATATTGCTGAGCCAGAGGGGGTTTGAGAAGAGCAATGAAAATTATGAAGAAACTGGAGGAACACTCATAAAAAGATTGAGATTGTTTACAAGGCTGATAGGGAACTACTCTTGTATGACAGATAGAAGGAAATCCTTCTTTTCATGGTTTGTCTGTGGAACTAATTACCACAAAATATGATGGAGGCCAGGAGCTTGATAAGATTGAAAAAAGAATAAGGCATCCATATGGATGACAGGTATATCCAGAAATGTATGAAAAGGAAAAACTGGTTACCGTACCTGTGAATTTTCCATCTGAGTATCTTCCTGGCCAGAAGTCTGCTTTGGGGTGTGATTCTCCACTCTGACCAGCAGAGGTAGAGTCAAGCTAAAAACTGACAGGCTAGAAGGTGAACACCCTGAGTATCCATGGGTGATTTCAGACGTTACGGGCGGACGGTTCACCACAGTGAACCCCCAGGGGGGGTGAACAGCGCAACCACGCGCGGAGGTGGAAAAGCGACCCAAACAGACGTGCCGGGAACGGGACCACGAGCGGGAACCAGGCTGAACCATCGCGGACTGGGGCAGCACAACAGACGTGCAGCCGAACCCCCGCCGGGTGCAAAACTCCCACAAGGCAGGGGCGGGACACAGACATGGCCGACTGAGGGCAAACGAAACCAAAAGGCACACAAGGGAACGCCCACACAAGGGAAATGGGAAGGGAGGGGGGAAGAG
>QEPC01014420.1:2997433-3041282 GCA_003113815.1 Sphenodon punctatus | reverse complement strand
TGCTCTTCTGTGAATTCTCTTGTGCGTTAGGGTGCCAAGGACAATTTTTTCCCCTTTGTTGGGATGGCTCTCTGCCTCATTGTAGCTGCTCTGCACCCCCAGTTCTCTCTATCCGGCGATCACAGAGAAGAGGGAAGATCTGTCCATCCTTCTAACAGAGACAGCACTGAACAACCAACCCTCCCCCAGCTGAATAGACCCCCCTCCGTCCAAGCAGGCTGCCCCCTGCCTGCTACCCCCCTCCCAGGCTATATATCCAACCTGCATGGAGTGTCATTTTGTTAGAAAATTTCCCCACCGCCTCTTTCTCGGCTTGGTACTCTCCCATTTGTAAGAATGGGAGGAGCCACTTGAAGGAGAACAGAAGGTTGCTACCTTGTAAACAAGGATCTTCGAGATGGTCCAAACATTCTCACAAGCACCCACCGTTCCAACCCTGCATGGAATTTTCTTCTTAATTGCTTAGGGTTGGAAGGAACTGTGTTGGGTTTATTTACCTTACATAGGGTGGGGGCGTGTGAACATCACATGTTTTTTTTTTTCAGCTAGTGAGCTTGGTATATGCCATTAAGAGAAGGGCGCACAAGTGAGAATGGAAGGAGCCCCTCGAAGAAGAACTTTGTTTACAAGGCAGCAACTTTCGCTACGAAGGAGGGGACAGGGGCGGACTCTTCCCCCACCTGTGTAGCAGCGCTGTGGGGCTACAACTGAGCTGTTTAAAAAGGCGGTGCCGGTGGTGCAAGAGAGACTCCTCAGGGACTCGGGAGTGGGGCTCCCGACTCCTGTGGATGCTGCATATGCCTGGGGCCGACCCTGATCGCTGCCGGCCCCCTCCCAGGGCAGGGCATGGGCGTAAATGTGCCCCCTGTCCCATGCCATGGTGGCTACACCCCTGCAGCAGACTCTGAAGCAGGTAGTCAGAGTCTCCCTAAGTTCATTAATTCAATGATCTATTATTCAGCATCACGGTGCGTCAGGGATTCGCGCTCAGTGGCGGAAGGCGGCATAAAACCACTTGTGTTCACAAACTGCAGACGTGCTGCATCTGCATATACTGGCAGCAGGTAATGCGGAATCGTGGAAATATCAAAGGGATGTTGGCGGCAAGACAAATTAAGTGCCGAGTTCTTGGAATGGAATGGCAGCGCGGTAAAAGCTGCTGCTGCTTCAGCCCTACTGGGATCTTCCTGCAATGGAGATGAAGAGGGAGTCTGTGTTGTGGCAGTGGGAGACCTTGGTCCTCTCTAGATAAAAGGCAAAAGCTCTTCTCACATCAAGAGTATGGAGCACTGACTCTATGTTAGATTTTTTAAAACAAAAAACTTTACAGTTTAAAAAACCGTTAAAGGCAAAACAAAAAAACTTTCATTTTTAACCCATTTCACAAAATACATTTTCCCCTAACTTAAAATCCAAAAACCATAAAATTAATTACAATTACAATTCAAAAGCGGGGGGCCACAATGGAGAGGGTATTCTCGGTGGCCGGGCCGAGCCTTTGGAATTCCCTCCTGGAGGAAGCTCGCCTCGCCCCGAGCTTGTTGCCTATAGTCTTCTGGGCCTGACTCAAAGTATTGGTACTTTTAGTGGGTTTTTATCCTCCTACCCTTCTTATTATTCTTTGCTATTTGTTGTCCTCTCCCTGTTTTATTTGTAAGATTTTTATAATTGTTTTAAATGTTTTTAAGGTTGTTTTACTTTTTTGAAACTTGTTAGCCACCCTGAGCTGCTTGCAGGAGGGGTGGGGTATAAATGCATTAAATAAATAAATAAATAAATAAAAACATTTAACATAAAACAAAAATTAAACCCCAAAAGCATGGAAATTGTTTACAGATTTTCTATCTATATTGCATAATTTACCATCAACATTAACGTAATATATATACTTAATTCCTTACCATACACACTTACTCTTATTATTTATCAGTAACTAAACTATCACATTTCTTTATTGATCATTTGTTTATTATCATAATTCGACAACGAACATTTTTTTCAAACTGCCTTAACTGTTGTTTACATGTATAAAATTTGTATAAACATTATACAGTGAACTGTTGACAATGTCAGTACAGACAACTTTATACAATCGGTTGTACACAATACAATTCTGCGCAAAAGGACAAAGTTAAGGCAGTTTGAGGAAAATATATTGATGATTCAAAACAGTCGGGATCCTGTGCATTTTGACCACAACCAATTAACTTTTAAACAGTTATAACTTTTGATTTTCTAGCTGGAACTTCTTCAAACTTTGTACATATGATGGCCCCCACAAATACAAGCCACGGATAAATTTTCAGAACTGTAGCTCACCCCTGTTTATAATGGAGAGCGGTTCTGCTTTTAACTTTCTTGCAGCTACTGCTGCAAGAAAATGTGTGAGGTCAGGGGAAGAAGACAGGTAGGGAAATAAGTTGGTTGAGATGAAAAGTGGTTAACCATTTAGGGTGGAAAATTGAGTCCGTCCTAAGTTGTACTTTGTCTCTAAACATAAGGAGATATGGCGGAGCTGCCCTGGCAGCAGCCAGTTCAGACAATCGGCGTGCAGAGGTTATTGACACCAGGAAAACAACTTTATAGGTGAGGTACTGGAGGGATGTGGTTGACAACTGTTCAAAGGGATCTTTTGTGAGGCGGGAAAGGATGAGTGTGAGGTCGCATTGTGGCGTAGGGGTAGGGTTTGGTGGATAAAGATTATTAAGTCCCTTGAGAAAAGCATGCTGCGGCAGGGCACAGTGACATTAAGCCTGGTGCTCCTTCTCTCATGCTGCAGAATCGTGGACGTTTGCTGTGTTCTAACGCAAATAAGTCTCTTTGTGGCATCCCACACCTGCGGTAGAGGAAGGTGGTCACTCTGGTCGCTAACGACCATTTGTGTCTGTGGTAGTGAACCCTGCTGAGTTAGTCCATTAATAAGTTTTGATCTCCTGACAGGTGTACAGCCATGGAGGTCACACGTGCATTTATGCACCAGTACCAGCTCTGTAATGCTTCATTGGTCAGCTGCTTGGACCTAGGTCCCTCCCTGTCTGTTGTGGCAGTAAACTATGGTTAGGTTGTCAAAGACAATTTGGACGTGCTTCCCTTCTAGGAGGGATCTGAAGGTTTGCATTGCTAAATGTATGGCTTAGTTCAAGTAGATTGATGTGCATCACTATCTCTGTTGAGGACCAAAAACCCTGAGTGGTAAGGTCATTGCAATGCACCCCCAGCCCTCTAGAGATGTGTCTTTTGTTATGGTTGGGTCTTAGCACTGGAAGGGGGTTCCTATGAGTACATTTTTTAGGAGAGTACACCAGCTCAGGGAGTGCAGGACCCATGTAGATATAGTGAGACTGTTGTCCATGTGATCTCCTGGAAGGTTTTTCTTTCTCAGCCAATGTTTTAGAGGGTGTAATTGCAGTCGTACATAAGGGGTCACCATCATTGTGAAAGCGAAGAGGCCTAGTACCCACTAGAAGAAAAGTATTAGCTTGCTTGGATTGTGGTGCAACTGTCAGATCATGTCAGATTGCTGTGGTTGAATGAACAACAGCCCCCACGAATGCTAGGATTTGTACCAGCTGCAGTTTTGATTTCTGGTGATTGATAACGAGGCCTAGATTGTCAAGGAGGGCAACAGTGTTATCTACATGCTTGCACAAGGTGGCTGCTGAGTTGGCTGTGATGAGCCAGTACGGATAAACAGCGACTTCCCTCTTGCGGAGTTCTGCTGTTATCGGGGCCATACATTTCGTGAACACCCTGGGGGCTGCTGAAAGACCAAAAGGCAGGATGGTATATTGAAAATAGCGGCCACCTGCAAGGCAGTGTCTAATGTTTATATGGAAATAAGCATCCTTAAGGTCAAGTGCCACAAGGCAACAGAGACGATGTAGTGCAGGAAGAATTGTAGAAAGGGAGGCCATATGAAATTTAAATCTCCTCAAAAAACGATTGAGGTGGCAGAGGTCAAAAATGGGCCTTCTACCTCCATCCTTCTCGTCAGCAAGGAAGTATCATCAAGAGAATCCCCAGTGAAGGTGTTAAATTGGGATTTCTTCAAGAGCTCTCTTATCTAACAGGTTATGGACTTCCTTTAGAAGGGCTCTCTTGTGAGTGAGGTCCCTAATGAGGGAATGGGGGGGGGGAGAGAAGAGGAAGGAGGTATTTGAACTTGATGCAGTAACCCTTTCTAACAATTTCCAGGACCCATGTGTCCGAGGTGATAGTAGTCAAGACAGGATAGAATGGTACTAGTCTGTCCTAGAAAGGAAAGTTGGCTCGTTTGTTACACTTGACCTCAGTTGGTTCAGATCCATGGCTGAGGCATGGATCCTGGGATAGAGTGTGATTGCCTCTGCTTCGGTCGTGTTTTGGAAATTGCAATTAGGCTGGTAAGGCTCCTGAGGTTGTTGTTGCTGTATGAGCCTCCTGATGTGGAAGGAATGGCGATGCTGCCTATAATATGCGAGGGATGCTGAAGATCTGTATGCATTGTTTTCCTAGGGGGTTGATGGATAACACCCTGTGCCCTTGTTGTTTGACCTGTTTCTTTTATCTTTTGTACGGTGTCTGATTGTTTTGAAAGGAAACCTTCACCATCAAAAACTCACCAGGTGCCGCTGCCGCCACTCCTGAAGCTTCTGCCGCCAACGCTGACACCGCTGATGTTGCCCGGACTTGTTGCCGCTTCCCCGAGCCGTGCTGCCCAGCCCCACAGGTACCAACTCCCCCGTCCCCCATCCGTAGGAGGGAGGTGGGACCAGAGCACATGGTCAGGACTTCCGGGTTCCAGCGCAGCCAATAGCGGCCGACCACCTGGCAGCGCGCCCAAGGGCGCTGGGGTGTGTGTGTTAACTTTATATTTTAAGGAGGGATTGGGGTGTGGCTGGGGTATTTCTTTTATGAGGGAGGGGGACAAGGGGACTGGGTTAGGGAGGGGAGGGCTGACCCCCTCATGTGATGCTGATAAATGTGAAGTTGGTAGCTAATAAATCAACTGCAGTCCAGGAGTTGATCCTGGACCAGGCGGCCGACCTCATGTGTATCATGGAGATCTGACTGGACAATGAATCTGGGCCTATATTGGCTGATCTTGTTCCAGCCGGGTACTCTGTGCAGCATAAGTCGCGGCTGGAGGGACCGGGGTGTGTGTGTGTAGCCATTATTTTTAAGGATGCCTAGTTCATGAGGAGATTTCCTGTGCAATCTATCATGGGTATAGAGGGTCTCCATTTGAGTTTGGATTTGGCCGGAGACAGGGTAGGGATCTGCTGATATACTGTGCACCCACCTGTACAGCAGCCTCCCTACACGTGCTGACTGAACTGGTGTCGGAGGTGATCTTGCAGTCCCCCAGGACGATAGTTCTGGGGGACTTCAATATCCATGCCGACGGCAGTCTTGGAGAGGCGGAGCATGAGTTCATGACCACCGTGGCAACCATGGGCCTGTCTCAGAGAGTAGTGGGCCCCACACATGTTGGAGGACATACCCTGGACATGATATTTTGCACAGGCCTTGAGGCGGGGGATCCATTGGTGGTGGAGGTATCAACGGTGCCTTTGTCAGGGGTGGATCATTATCTCCTCTGGGCGGATATCCTGGCACATGTCGGCCCTCAGGAGGGTGTGGAACCAGTTAGGTTGGTTCGCCCCCGAAGGCGTATGGAACCTGAAAGGTTCCAGATAGTTCTAGGGGATGTTTCCTCTGACCTTGATGGCCGCACACTCGATGACCTCGTGTATAGGCGGAATGTCAGGCTGATGGAGGCATCCACTCCCGAAATGCCAACATCACAGCTCTCCATGGTATATGAGTGAGCTGCGGTGGATGAAGCAGGAAGGGCAGCGGTTAGAGCGATGGTGGCGTCACTCACGTACTGAAGTGGACCGGTTGCAGCATAGAATCTGGTTATGTATCTATGCCATAGTGGTGGGGACAGCAAAGAAGGTTTTCTTTGCTGCCCGCATTGCATCCACTAAGTCCTGCCCGGCTGAGCTGTTCTGGGTGGTGAGGGGTCTGGTCAGTCCAGCCTCCCTCCGCCTGGACATAAAACCATCAAATGTTCACTATGATTTGTTTGCAGACTTTTTTGCTGATAAAATTGCTCAAATTCACCACAGTTTTGATGCGACTTTTTTAGCAGAGAACGGGTCTGAGGCAGTGGAAGCCCCGTCTGGTTCTGTTTTGTGGAATGAGTTTCGGACGGTGTCACCCTCAGATGCAGGGGATGCTCTTGGGACTGTTTGAGCCACCAATTCTGAATTAGATCCAGGTCTGTCCTGGCTGGTTAAGGCTAGCCGGGAAACACTGGGGCCATTGCTGGCAGGGATAGTCAACAGCTCCCTTCAGGAGGGCAGGGTGCCGGGCTGTCTCAAGGAGGCAGTGGTGCAACCCCTACTCAAGAAGCCATCTTTGGACATTGACATCCTTGCCAGTTATTGGCCAGTCTCTAACCTTCCCTTTTTAGGGAAGGTTATTGAACAGGTGGTGGCTCAGCAGCTTCAGGGGCATTTGGACCAGATCAATTTTTTTGATCCCTCACAGTTGGGCTTTTGTCTGGGTTATGGCACAGAGACTGCACTTGTGGCCTTGGCCGACGACCTCTCCCGTTAGTTAGATCGGGGTCGTTCGACCCTGCTGATTCTGTTAGATCTCTCGGCTGCATTTGATACCGTTGATCATGAGTTGTTGGTGACTCAGCTGCAGGACCTGGCAGGGATTGGTGGAACTGTTCTTGAATGGTTCCGCTCTTTCCTGGCTGGGAGAACCCAGTGTGTGGTGCTGGGGGAGTTTTCATCTTCCCCCCGGGGCCTCACGTGTGGAGTACTGCAGGGTTTCATCTTATCACCTCTCTTGTTCAATGTGTATATGCCTCCGGGAGAGGTTGTTAGGGAGTATGGAGTGAGATGTCATCAATATGCTGATGACACCCAGCTATATCTCTCATTTTCCTCTGACTCAAGCCTGGCAGTCTCAGTGCTTACCCGGTGTTTATCCGCTTGGATTGGATGAGGGCGAGCCGGCTGAGGCTTAATCCTGACAAAACGGAGGTGATGCTTGTGAGGAGGGCTGAAGGAGTGGTAGCCCCCATCATTGATGGACTCTGCCCTTCCCTGATTTCTCAGGTCCAGAGTTTGGGGGTGCTCCTGGACCCGCAGCTCCCCCTGGATGCCCAGGTGGTGGCTGTGGCGAAGGGAGCATTTCGTCAGTGACACCTGGTGCGTCGGCTTCAGCCATATGTCTCTGACTTGGATCTGGCCACAGTCATCCATGCTTTTATTACCTGGAGACTTGATTACTGCAATGCACTCTACATGGGGCTACCCTTGGTGTTGGATCAGATGCTGCAGCTGGTGCAGAATGCGGCGGCACGTCGCTTGACGGGGATGGGCCGACGCAAGCAAATCACACCGGTGCTTCGCTTTCTGCACTGGCTGCCTGTAGGCTTCTGGGCCCAATTCAAGGTGTTGGTGCTGACCTTTAAAGCCCTAAATGGCTTGGGCCCCGCCTATCTGCAGGACCACCTCACCCTCTGGGTCCTGGAGCGGCCCCTGCAGTTGGCTGAGGGCACACTCCTTGAGGCCCCCCAGGTTTCCCGGGTGTCCACTATGAGGAGGGTGCCCTCCGTGGCTGTGCCACGGCTGTGGAACTCCCTCCCGTCGGAGATCCGCTTGGCTGCCGGCCTCCTCTCTTTCCACAGACAATGTAAGATCTGGCTGTTCTGCCAGGTCTTTCCCGAGGGAGATGGGGTGGGTGGGTTGGGTTAGGGTTGGGGGGATGGGGTTTTATATTGTTTTTTAATTGAATTACTACTGTTTGTTTGAATGTTTTTAGTATGTTGTGAACTGCCCCAAGATGCCTGAGGCGGGAGGGGGTGGCATAAAAACTTTAAAATAAATAAATAAATAACAAACAAATGGAAGATCTTCCAACCTGGCCTTGTTGTCAGGTGTGAGCGCTGTTGAGAGTACCCAGGCATGTCTTCTAGTTGCGATAGCCAAAGCAACTCCTCTGATAGCACAAATCAGCGATGTGCATTGCTTAGTTAAGTTGGTACTGTGCTAACTGGGTCCCTTCTGTTTGTAGGGCCTGTATTTCTGCAGGGTAGCTTGTTGCCATTACCTTGCTCTAAAGGGCATGTTGGTAAGTTGCCATTGCAGCTGCATAGTTCGCAGCTCTGAGCAAAAGGGTGTCAGGTGAAAAGGGCTTTCGTTCCAAGCTGTCTAAGTGATGGCCTTCTTTATCAGAAGGTGAAGTCTTAGCCATTCCAGCATGTGGTTGTGAAGTGTCTGCAGTCCCGACCATTGCGTTAAGGGCAGGATAGTAGGAGAACATATCCGTGGTATGAGGCACAGGGTAGAGTGCATTGACCAGTTTGCTAATGGGTGCAGCAGAACAAGGCTTTGCCCAGGCAGTCTTTGATGGTTCCAGAAGCTCCTTGAAGAGGAGGATAATATGCCCTGTGTCACTTCCCACCAGAATCCCCAAAACATGGCCTGAGGGCATCTTACAGAGGATTTCACCAGGAATTTGTGGTAGGGCTGTGGTAAGTCTTTTCAGGATGAGCTGATTTTTTTTTACATCCTCAGTCGCCAACACTGAAGTAGCATCTGAAATATTGTCACTGAGTGGAGGGAGCACAGCATCATCCTGGTGAGGAGGAGCAGGATTAAGCAGGACATCAGCTGCTGGGGCTGTTGGTTGAGCCAGAGGCTGCTCATTGTACTGAAGAAGGGTTTGCTGCAAGGATGCATGAAGCAATTGCTTCATGGCTCTCATGGCTATGCAGAAGGCTGAGGGTACTGTGAGGAGCAGCTCTGTGGAACTTGCTGGTGGCTGAAGAGGCTGCCCCTGTGGGAGGCATAGGAAAGTCTGTGACAGCTGTTGTTGAAGTTCCTGGCTCATGGGCAAACCCTTGAAGGTTGCGGAGTTAGAGGCGAAGTGGGAGGTGTGTCTCCTGAGATGCTAGCATTTAGGAGGAATCTCACTTCACTCAGGTGAGGGGGATGAACTCTGGGAGCATGAGATGATGGATTCCCATCCGGGATCAAGATACGTATGTTGCAAAAGCCCCTTGGCCTAGTAGCTCTGGGAAGCAGAGGGATAATTTTGCAGGGCTGGCCCATATCCCAGTACCGGAGGGTGAACTGCAGAGCCCAATGTCATTTCCATCCATAGGGTAGGTAAGGTCAGCACGCTGCCGCTGAGCCAAAGTATGGATCCCAGTATGGAGGCACCCATTTAGGAGGAAGTTCTGGGCAATAGTGCGCTGCCAGGCTGCATTCCGGGAAGGGGAATTCCCAGTATGGGGAATGCCAGTATTGCCTACGAGCAGCTTCAGGATCCGCGACTGGAGATGCACGTGGTAAGGCAGAACAGTGCCAATTTAGACCAGATGGAACCCCAGGGTTTGACTGAGTACTGGGGATTTGGCCAGGGGCTCACCAGAGGCAGAAGAAGCAGAAGAGAACTGGTGCCTCTTCATTTTGTGGCTAGATTTCCTAGGGCTCTGTGGCTGCTGCAGATCGCTCAAGTTGGTACCAGCTAGTTCAATGGGGATCTCCCCAGAAACTCTGTGAGGGTCACCACTAGGGCTGTAGCGGAAAGTCACAGCAGTAGCTAATTCCGCCGGAAACAGCATTTCTGCTATTAGTGGTACGGCATAGCAGAGGTTTTCATTCTGCTAGTTTCATTCCGCTACTTCTCAAGTTCCACTCATTTCATTCCGCTACTTCCACAGGCTTCACAAATAGTGGAAACATGCCATTTTTGCTACTTCCGCCATTCCGCCAGCGCCACGAAATAGCGGAACAGTGGTTTTCCAACAGTTTCTGACAATTCCACAATTTTTCCAATAGTGTCCGAATTTGCAGAATGTCGGCGGAATTAGTAGAATGTCGGCAGAAAAGCCGCGGTGTGCCGCAGGCAATTCCAAAATGGCGGAATGGAATCGCAGCACGGTAACAGCTGTTGCCGCATCAGCCTTAATCTCCACAGCCATGAGCTGCTGATGATGAGTGAGATCTGCAAAGCAATCCAGCTCCTCCTGGGTGCTTGCTAGGAGGTCACTCTGAATGGTATCTGTGAGCTAGAAAATGTGACCAAATGCACCATTAGTTCTAGGGGTTGGATTGCCCCCTAATGCCAGCACGGTAAAAGGAATGGGTGGGCTAGGCCCAACTCACTCCTGTAATACTTTCTGCCTCTCACGAGAGCGGCTGGTGTGAGAGGGGAGGGGGTGGGAGCAGAAACCTTCCAGAATTCTGTCTGGAAGTTTGAGGACTGCTCTTAAAAACACAAAAAATTCAATGCCAAACAAGTGGTCACGTGACCCCATAGGTGAGAATCACAGAGCCTCTTGAAGAAGAGCTGCTGCTTACCCAAGTTACGCAATTTCACATTATTTTCTACCTTACGTGAAATTGTGTAATGGGTGCATGCATCTTTTTTCATTCTGTAAGGAAATTTCCATGATTTTCATTATGGATGTCATAGTAGGGAAATCCAGCGCTTACATTAACGCGAGTTCTGTATTACACAAGATTGGAATGTGTGCATGGGGTGAATTTAACTAATGGGAAAATTACAATGTGTGCATGGATCCTTTTAAGGCCACATGACTTCACATGGGGGTGGGGAGAAGAAAAAAATGTGGGCATGCAGCCCAGGAGGAATCTTATGTTGTTACTAATTGCACTTGGGATAGAATCTCACGTGAAAATTGGCACATGGGCAAGCAGCCAGTCTTTACTGATTCTGTGAATTATCCAGTCCCAAACAGCCACCCTAAGATTTACCTTTAATTAAAAAAGTAAAGGCTGCATTTTTAAAGCCCATACTATGTCGGTCAGATTTGATTATTTATAACGAGTAACAACAAGGTGCTAGATAGCATTTTGCAGAGATGTGATTAGACAATGCGTTTTTATTGATTGTGAAGTCTGATTTAAGATTCTATGCTGTGCATGGTTTGGGAGAAAGTCTGAAGTCTGAACGGCATGCACATCTCAGATATGAAGGATGCTAAACTCAAATTCAGTTGATAACTTTTGGACACTATTACCACATTAAGAACGAAATTCCCCAGCTTACACATCTGTGTGTGAATGAGAGAAAAGAAAATAACAGCAACAGAGAGTGAGATTCCTCTGTAACTTACTATAAAATTCTTTCAAAATTCAGAGCACTGAAAAAATTAACTAAGTACATAGGGTGGGGGAGGGGGAGAGTGGAACTTGCAAGCAATACTGGAAATCAGTCTTGCTTGACAGTATTTAAATTGAATCTCTGACAGCACTACCCACAATTTGTGGTGAAAGTTGAAGCTATTAAAAAGTCTGTGCACAAGATTAAAATTTAGAATGCTATTTTAATAATACAGGATCGTACTCAATTTCAGAGGACTCTCATTTTTAACCTTAACCATTTCTAAAGGATTTGACAGATTATATAGATCTCAGAGCAATTGCAACCATGATTTCCCTTCTTTGGTTTGAAGGGATATTAATTGATGTGGAAGAAAGCGACTGATCCACATAAAAATAAATATATTTGTTTCCTATTAATTACACATATAATGCCACTAGTAGAGTATCCTTTGCCTAACTCACATAATGAAAGCTGTAGATTGATCTAATGCTATTTTTGTAGACAGAGAGCAGTTTAACAAACTGAAGTATCACTTCAATATGACACGTGTGGTGTGAAACATGCAAACCATGTGTGTGCACAGTGTGCAATGAGTATGCACAATACACACACCAACCGTGATGCCATGCTCTGCGGATCGTGTGTGCGCGTATGCTCACATGAGCGTGGTTTCCACAGGGCACAATGTGCCCACAGCACAATCCGCACAGCATGCAATCGAGTCCACAATGTGTACATCATGCATGCAGCATGTACACGCACAACACATATATGCTTTGTGCACACATGGTGTGCAGTATGCACATGGATCTTGGAGCAAGGCTAGTGGTGAAACGAAGACTTCGGTAAACTTCGGAACCTGCCGCAGATCATGTACTTTGGTTTGGAACTTTAGGGTTCCAAAAAAACGAAGTCAAAGGCCGATCTTTGGAGAACTTCAGAGAACTTGGGAAACTTCAGAAGCTGCTCTGCGTAGGGCTGGGTTGGACTCTTCTATCTTCTGGAGCCTTCTAGAAATTGCCATTTTAGATAGGAGGGAGGCATGGGAGGTGACAGTTGAGTCACGGGGTAAGGCAGATCATGACAAGTTTTGAATTGATTGGCTGGCCAAGGCGGGTGGCACGTTTTAATTGGCTTGCTGCATGTTGCAGCCTTGCAAGGCAAAATATAAAAGTACCTGAACACAAAGTCATTGGGGTGCCTGCATGGCATGGCATGGTTTGGCCTTGCCCACCTGTCCAGACGGCCAATGCTGGGGGATGGCGGTTACATTGCTTTTCACTGCCATGCTTAAAAACAAATAATTGGGTGCCACATTGCTGCTGCCAGCACAATGAGGCAGAGGAATCTCCCTGCCTTGCTCTCCCCTTCTCTGGTCTGTTCAAGTTGTGCCATGGTTTACTGGGGGGCTGCGGTGTATGAAACAAGTAGGCAGGAGGCTAGAGCGACACTGACGTCGGACTCGATCTGACTCCGACCGACTTCTCCATATGTTGAGGCTGTGAGGACAGCAAAGAAGGAGTTCTTTGCTGCCCTCATAGTGTCTGCGAAGTCACGCCTGGTGGAGCTGTTTCGGGTGGTGTGGGGGCTGGTCAGTCCGGCCTACCTCCGCCTGGACGGGGACTTGTCCCAGGCCCGCTGTGAGGAGTTTGTCACCTACTTCGCAGACCAAATCGCTCGGATTCAGAGTGACTTTGACACTGGGAGAGAGCACGAGATGATGGAGAGCCCTGTCTGGTCCAACTTTGTGGGGCGAGTTTCAGGAAGTGACACCAGCCGATGTGGTGTATGTCTTGGGGTCTGTGAGAGCCACCAGTTGTGAACTTGATCTGTGCCCGTCCTGGTTGGTGAAAGCCTCCAGGGAGACATTGGGGACAGTGCTGGCAAGAGTGGTTAACGCGTCCCTGCGGCAGGGGAGGTTGTCGCCTAGCTTCAAGGAGGCTGTGGTATGCCTGCTGAAGAAACCATCACTGGATGTGGATGCACTCACCAGCTACCAACCTGTCTCTAACCTTCCCTTTTTAGGGAAGGTTATTGAGCAGGCGGTGGCAATCCAGCTCCAGGCGCATCTAGATAGCATCGGTTTCCTGAAGCCTTTTCAATCTGGGTTCCGTCCCGGCTATGGCACTGAGACGGCATTGGTGGCCTTGGTCGACGATCTCCGCTGGGAGATGGATGCAGGATGTTCGACATTTCTTATCCTGCTAGATCTCTCGGCCGCTTTTGACACCAAAGATAATGGGCTGCTGTTGAGATGGCTGCGTGACCTAGGGGGTCTGGACGGAACTGTTCTTGAATGGTTCTGCTCATTCGTCTCGGGGAGAATCCCCGAAGCTCATTCCTCTCTGGGTAGTGTTGGGAGCTGAAACACCTTGCCCCCATGCCTTGTCCTGCAGCATTCCGCCGGGTTCCATTCTGTCTCCATTATTATTTAATGTATACATGCAGCCCTTGGGGGAGGTCGTGAAAGGGTTCAGGGTGCGATGTCACCAATATCCTGATGATACGCACCCTGCTGTCTCGTTGCTATCCCAGTGTCTGGAGGCCGTGGCGGTGTGGATGTGGCAGAGCAGACTGAAGCTCAACCCTGATAAGACGGAGGTGATGGTGGTGGGGAGAGCGAGGGAGGTGTTGGCCCCCCTGATGAGGGGGGCTTCGCCCTCTGATAGCTCAGCAGGTTCGAGTCTGGGGGTGATACTGGACTCAGATCTCCGCCTGGATTGGCAGGTGAAGGTGGTGGCGAAGGCTGCCTTCCGCCAGTTATATCTGGTGCGGCGGCTGCGCCCGTACATCTCCGGGCTGGACCTGGCCTCCATCATCCATGCCTTCATCACCTCGAGGCTGGACTACTACAATGCGCTCTACGTGGCGCTGCCCTTGTTCCTGGTTCGGAGGCTGCAGCTAGTGCAGAATGCAGCGGCTTGGCTCCTTTCGGGGACGGGTCGTCGGGAGCACATAACACCTGTGCTCCGGACTCTGCACTGGCTGCTAATAGTGTGCCAAGCCAGGTTCAAGGTATTAGTAATGATCTATAAGGCCCTTCATGGTCTGGGCCTCTCATACTTCAGGAACCGCCTCGCCCTCCACGTCCCAGAGCGGCTCATCCAGTCTGCCGGGGGTGCCTTCTTGGAGGTCCCCCATGTTAAGCGGGGGGCCACAATGGAGAGGGCATTCTCGGTGGCCGCACCACGCCTTTGGTACTCAATCCCGGAGGAAGCTCGCCTAGCCCCAAGCCTTTTAACATTCCAGCGAATTTGCAAGGCCTGGCTGTTCTCCCAGGCCTTTGGGGGGGAGGGCGGGTTAGGGTTTTTAGCTCTACCCTACCCGTATTTATTTAGTTATCCTAACCCTGTTTTAAATTGTTTATATTATTATGATTGCTTTATATTTATATTATTGTATTTTTTACTTTTTAAAAATTGTTAGCCACCCCGAGCTGTTTTACAGGAGGGGTGGGGTATAAATTGATAAAAATAAATTAAAATAAATAAATAAATAACTTCTACTGCTCTGCCTGCTGCTTTTGGCACCATGAGGCCAGACAGGGATCTCTGTTTGGCTCCACTTCCCCTGGCCTGGTGTGTTCAAGTCATCAATGTCACAGAACCATGCTATGCCAAGAGGGTGCCTGTGGGGGAGTGGGGTGTGAATGTCTGGTTTGGTTTCCTTACTGGTTTGCTGCTGGGAGGGTAAGGAGGACCATGTGCTCTCCGGCTCACCAACCCACACCAGGGCCCCACAGGGCCCAGATTAGAGTGACTTTGCATGGGAACATGGGTGTGCTTGTGTGGGGTTCAAGTTACCAGTGTCTTGGCTTTTCAAGATACTGGTCCCAAGTACTAATGCCATGCCAAGTGGGTGCCCATGGTGTGTGTGTGTGTGTGTGTGAGAGAATGTCAGGTTTCCTTCTTGTGGGTATTATAGTAAGGCTGGTTAGCTTTTGATGGGATTTCTCCATGCAGTTGCACTGTTTTGTGGGATTGTGTTCTATTCTTGAGTGAATGTCCCACTGTTGCTAGCCTTTTTTTTCCCTGTGCACACTGTTTGTTTGGCATAATAATGATTTCACAGTGGTTGCATTCACTGCTGATGGTGGGCCATGCTGTAGGTACAGACTACTGTTGGTTTTTGGATGGATTACTTCTGCATGTATTTGCATTTTTGTGGGGTTGTCTCCTGGAGCAATTTTCCCACTCTTACTAGCCTTCTTTTCCGGGTAGTGCTTTGGCTGTGGGTCCAAGATGTGGCAGCCAGGGCACTGGGGGAATGCTTTCTAGTTTGCTTCTGGTTAATAATATGGTGGGAGGTGGGGGGTGGGATTTGCCTTGTATCAGAGGGCTGGGCACACACAATGGAGGCTTTTTTTGAGGAGGTGGGATGTCTGGTTTCTTGTGTGTGCTTGTTATGGCTGCCACTCTGGATGGTGGCACTCATGGGACCACGCACGGACCAAAAAAGCTTGTTGAAATTTGATTGATCAATTTGATTTGCTTGCTAATGTAGTATTTAGACTTTCCTTGGTGGGACACCCCAGTCCAACCCCTGCCCACCCTCCCACCTCTGAGCTTCAAGCCTTGTATGTGTATCATTCATGGGGCATGCTAGGGGTGGGGGTGTGTGAAAACATACTGATCATACAACCCTTTAGGTTTTTTAATTACATGGTGGTGTTTTTGTTTTGTTTTTTGTGCTGGCTTCTGTTCTGTCTCTCTCTGTATTTCATCCTACTGGCAGGTGCAGAAGGCATTTACTCTCTCTCTCTCTCTCTGTATGGGGCACCCCAGTGCCACCCAGGTGCCTTACATTATGTGGGGCACAAAGTACCCATCCATGAGGGCCAAAAACTTTGGTAATATGGTTTTGGGGGGCGGGTTGTGCCACACGACCCTCCTGCCTTGCTGGACCCTACCCCGCAGGGGAGTGGTGGAAGCTGCTGGTTATTTTAATTTGTGAACATAATAAAACCTGGTGTCCTTTTTGGCTGTTTGGGTTGGCCTGTGTGGGCACGGCTCTTCTTCCTGCTGGCAGGGCAGGACAGAGCAGGGACCATGTGCTAACTCACTCCTAGTCTTGTCTGTATGGTTCACCTAATGCACGCACACGCACACACTCGCCTACCAACAGAGTTTGGATGTACTACTGTACTATGCATGGGGGGAGGGGAGCAGGTGCTGGTTATCATAATATGGTTTGTTTTTTGCAGGGGCTTGTGGCAGTGCCTGTTGGTGGGAGGGCAAGGAAGACCATGTGCTCTCTGACTCATCCACCCACCCTGGGGCCCCCAGGCCCAGAGTGACCTTGCATAGGAGCAGATGAGGGGGGGGGGGNTCCTCCTTGTGGGTGTTATAATAAGGCTGGCTGACTTTTGGTGGGATTTCTCCACGCAGTTGCACTGTTTTGGGGGGGTTGTGTTGTGTTCTTGAGTGAATGTCCCACTCTTGCTAGCCTGCTTTTTTTTCTGTGCACACTGCTTGGTTGGCATAATAATGATTTTACCGTGGGTGCACTCACTGCTGATGGTGGGCCATGCTGTGGGTACACAGACTACTATTGGGTTTTGGTTGGATTTCTTCTGCACACAGTTGCACTTTTGTGGGGTTGTCTTCTGGTGTGATTGTCTCACTCTTGCTAGACTGCTTTTCTGGATAATGCTTTGGCTCAAGAACCTTTGCCAAGATGTGACTAGCCAGGGCACTGGGGGAATACTTTCTAGTTTCTTTCTGGTTGATAATATGGTGTGTGGGGTGGGGGTGGGGCTTGCCTTCTATTGGTGGGCTGGGCGCACACACAAAGGAGACTTTTTTGGGGTGGGTGGGTGGGACACGTCTGGTTTCTTGTGTGTGCTTGTTATGGCTGCCGGTCTGGCTGCTGGCACCCATGGTGCTACGCACGGACCAAAAACATTTGTTGAAGTTTGATTGATCAATTTGATTTGCTTGCTAATGTAGTCTTTGGACTTTCTTTGGTGGGGCACCCCAGTCCAAACCCCCCCCCAAGCACCCACCCCTGAGCTTTTCAAGTCTTGCATGTGTATCATTCATGGGGCATGCTAGGGTGTGTGTGCGTGTGTGTGTGTGTAAACTTACTGATCATACCCTTCAGGTTTTTTTATTACATGTTGGTGTCTTTTTTTTGGTTGTTTTTTTTTTATGCCGTCTTCTGTTCTGTCTCTCTCACTCTGTTTTTCATCCTGCTGGCAGGCACAGCAGGCCAGGGAGTGGGAACATTTGGTCTCTGTGGGGCACCCTAGTGCCACCCAGGTGCCTTGCATCATGTGAGGCACAAAGGACCCAGTCACGAGGGCCCAAAACTTTGGCAATATGGTTTGGGGTGTGTGTGTGTGCGCATGCGTGTGTGCCACGAAACTCTTTTGCCTTGCTTCATGTATAGGGGCTGGCCAGTGAGAAAGGGCCCACCCCACAGGGGAGGATGCTGGTGGTTGTCATTTGTTAACATTTTTAAAAAAAATATTTGTATTTTAATTGTTGTTTTAACCTATTGTTGTTTCTGTGCTGTAAGCCACCCTGAGATGCTGTGGGCATGAGGGGGCAGCTAAGAAATGCAAAAAATAAAATAAATAATAATAAAAATAAACATAATAAAACCTGGTGTCCTTCTTTTTGGTTGTTTGGGTTGGCTTGCATGGGCACGACTTTTCTTCCTGCTGGCAGGGCAGAGCAGACACCATGTGCAAACTCTCTGCTGGTCTTGTCTGTCTGGTTCACCTAACGCACACACAGACCCACCTACCGCAGAGCTTGGATGCACTACTGTACTATGCATGGAGGCGGGTGGGGCAGGGGTGGGTGCTGGTTATCATAATATGGTGGGGGGGTTGCGGGGGCTTGTGGCAGTGGCTGCTGCTGGGAGGGCAAGGAGGACCATGTGTTCTCTGGCTCACCCACCCATCCTAGGCACTCCAGGTCCAGAGTGACCTTGCATAGGAGCAGGGGTGGGGAGTACTTGCAATAATGCTGGGTTGGTTGTATCTGGGAGTGGGTGCTTGGCACATCTGATTTCTTTCAGATGCCATTGCTATTTTGAATGTCTTCCCTGTTCAAATGCCCCCATGCCGTAGGGGCATGGGGGCATTTGAATAATGATAATAATAATAATAGTAGTAGTAGTAGAGCAGTAACACATGCATTCTTTCTATACTATTTCTCTACAGTACCTTGGATTTGGAGGACACCTGTGTCTATTGATCTTATCTTCTACAGTACTCGGTGCGAAGTTCCTCCCTCTCCCCCCTCCTGTCTTCTCCTCCTCTTCCCCTGACACTGCCATCTCTTCTCTTAACGCCTCTCTTGCCACAAACCTCGACTCCCTTGCCCCCCTGTCCTCCCACCCCGTTTGACCTCAACCCCCCCGTCATTGGCTCACCCCTACTATCCGCTACCTCTGCTCCTGCACCCGGGCTGCTGAACGCCTCTGGCACAAATCCCGCTCCCACCCTGACTTCCTCCACTATAAATTCTCCCTCTCCTCCCTCTCTTCCACTATCTCCCTGGCGAGGCAACACTACTATGCCTCCCGGGTCGAATCATACTCTCGTGACCCGTGCTGCCTCTTCTCCACCTTTGACTCCCTTCTCAAGCCCCACAGCCCCCTCCACCCTCTTCCCTTTCTGCTCAGGAGCTCGCGTCATTCTTCACCTCAAAGATTGACAAGATCCGCAAGGACATTGCTTCCCACCCATCTCCTCTCCCCGCTTCCTCACCACCTCCCCCCTCTCTCCTCCTGCTTCCCTTGAGGAAATCTCCTCTTTGCTCTCTTCCTCCAACCCCTCCACCTGCCCTCTCGACCCAATCCCCTCCCGCCTCCTGACTTCCACTGTTGCCCTCCGCCTTTTACATGTCATTAATCTCTCCCTCTCCACTGGCTCCTTCCCCTGTGCCTTAAAGCATGCTACTGTCTCTCCCATCCTCAAAAATCCACCCTCAACCCCTCTGACCCCTCTAGTTACCGGCCGGTCTCCCTCCTACCCTTCGCCTCTAAGCTTCTGGAATGTGTTGTCTTCTCCCACTGTCTGGAGCTCCTCTCTGTCAACTCCTCACTGGACCCTCTCCAATCTGGCGTTCACCCCCTTCACTCCACTGAACCTGCCCTTACCAAGATCACCAATGATCTACTTGTCGCTAAATCTCAGTGCCTTTACTCCATTCTTGTCCTCCTTGACCACTCTGCTGCCTTTGACACTGTCGACCACTCACTCCTACTGGACTCTCTTTGCTCTCTAGGCTTCTGCAGCTCTGTCCTTGACTGGTTCTCCTCCTACCTCTCTGACTACTCCTTTAATGTGTCTCTGTTCCCAATTCCAACTTCTCCTCCTTCCCCTTCTCGGTTGGGGTTCCCCAAGGCTCTATCCTGGGCCCTCTCCTCTTCTCTATCTACACCCTGTCCCTTGGCAAACTCATTGCCTCCCACGGCTTCCAATATCACCTCTATGCTGATGACACTCAACTCTATCTCTCCACTTCCTCTCTCTCCCCTTCTGTTCAAGCTCGCCTCATCAACTGTCTCTCTGATATGTCCGCCTAGATGTCCCAACGTCAGCTCAAGCTCAATATGGCTAAGACTGAACTCCTTTCTTCCCTACCCTTCCTCTCCCTCTTCCCTGTCCATCCTTATCGATGGGGTCACCATCCATCCCATTCCCCAAGCCCGTAGCTTGGGCTTCGTCTTTGACACTCACCTTTCCTTTAAACCTTACATCGACTCTGTTGCCAAGTCCTGTCGCTTTGCCCTCCATAACATTGCTCAGATTCACCCCTTTCTCTCTGTCTCCTCAGCTAAACCTTGTTCACACCATGGTCATCTCTTGCCTTGACTACTGCAACCTCCTCTTTGCTGGCCTCCCCCGCTCTCACCTGTCCCCCCTTATCTCCATCCAAAACTCCGCTGCTAGAGTCATTCACTTAGCCCATTGCTTTGACCACGTGCAGCCTCTCCTCTCCTCACTTCACTGGCTCCCCCTTCCCCAACGCATCCTTCACAAACTCCTGGTATTCACTTACAAAAGCATTCACAACCTGGCTCCGCCTTACCTCTCAGCCCTAATCTCCTTACACACTCCTGCACGCACTCTCCACTCCTCCTCTGTCCCCTCCCTTGCTCTCCCTCATCTCCCCTGCTCCCTAACTGCCTTCGTCCCTTCTCTCTTGCTGCTCCCCATGCCTGGAACTCCCTCCCTGCCCACATCCGCCTTGCTCCCTCCCTCCGCACCTTCAAATCCCTCCTCAAAACCCACCTCTTCCTCGCTTCCTTTCCTGACGCCTGTTAGAATTTTCCTCTCAATATTTACTGTCTGCCCTCCCTGCAGACTCCTGCCCAACTGCAACCAAGCCAAGCACGTGCACCTGAGGCTTCGCATCCGGTTGAATGTTATTTATCCCTTGTCTCTCCCTATGTCCCCTCTCCTTGTCTCCCTCCTCCATGTCTATTAGATTGTAAGCCGTAGGCAGGGACCACATCTATCTTATTGTTCTGTAAAGTACCAGGTACACAGCTGGTGCTATACAAATGCTAATAAAATAATACAAATAAATAATAAATAATAAATAATAATAATAATAATAATAATGCAAAACTGATTGTGTTACTGCAATTTCATTACACAGACAAAGTATAGCGAAAGTAGTCTGGATTATTGGAGATTTCTATGTTAGACGATTGGAGCAGTTTGTCAGGAAAGAGAGGCTTCACTTTTCCTCTGACAACAAAATTTATAACATCTACATTTGGGGGAAAGGAGGATTGAGATGGCACATGATTCTTTCCAAATTGAAAGAGATTAAGAGCAGTTTTAGACGATCCTGCTCACAAGCGGGATCGTTCCGTGCTGGCATCGGGCACCCGCCTTCCTCTCAATGCCATGTCTGATGTTCAGAAGAGCATCAGACACGGCGTGGAGTGTTTCTGCGCATGCGCACTCGGGCAAAGAACCCGGAAGTGCGGCGTGAAGCCAGCACAGCGTCGATCCGCCTTGACAGGGGCAGGATCACCGGGCCGACTTCACGCGGCAGAGATTCGCGTTTGCATGCGCCAGGGTTTTAGACGAGCGGCAACAATGGCGGCTGATAAAGGGCTCAGCCGCCATTTGCATCTTGTCTAAAACCGCCCTAAGAGGAGAAGAAGATCTATTCCATCTCCTTCTGGGATTGTGATCCACTGTGGTGGCAATGATCTAGGTCACTTCAGAAGTGTTGCTTTGTTGCAAGCAATGAAAGATGACCTGTCCAATATCATAGCATCATTTCCAAACTGCAAGATATTAGTCTCTGACTTGATTGAGAGACCACATAATAGATACAAAGGGGCTGCTGTTGGCAAGCTTAGGAAACGGATGAGCCAAGGCCTAAGTGAACTGTCTGGGACACAATCTGAATGTATTACCTAACTTTCGACCTTGATTCTCACAAGTCACAGGTGATTTTGGATACTCAAATGAGCATACATAAAAGCATATTCTGGGGCAGGAAGGGGGAAGAGTGTTTTTTTGCTTTCAGAGCAGGAATACACCATATGTAAATAAGCCTCTTAAATTTCTGTCATGTTAGGCAGCTAACAGCAGAGGTACTCACAACCACAAGTTACAATGGTAAGACCACAATTCTGAAACAGTTTACTTGGCCTAAATGTTCACTGAACAAGTATATAATCGTAGCACAGTCTGTCAAATACTAGGTAGGTCATTGCTAAGAAAAGCCTCAAGTGCATCCAGCCAGTCAAGGTAAACAGATTACTATCTTGTTATCTTTAATCGCAAAAGAAGGTGAGGCCTCCACGTCAAGGAAACTTACATTCTCTCCAAACATGTTGACAGCAAATAAGTTTATCAATAATAGCTATGCGTGTTTGAAAATCATATGAAATTATTATTTCTATAGTGCTTCCAGAAATCCAAGTACTTTACAATCCTTAGTTAGCTCAACTTTGCAACAACTCTGAGAGGTAAGTCATTACAATTTCCATTCTACAAATGAAGAACTGAGACAGAGACAGTGACTTACCCTGGGCCACCGAGTGAGTTAATGACCGAGACACAACTTGAGCAACCCTGGTCTTTGAGGTCCAAGTCCAGCATCTTATCCACCAAGCAAAACTGGCTCTTATTGCACTTGGTGACGATGGAGTGGTGGTGAAAAATTAGCCAGCTGGCTTTTCACAAGTTGGATGAGTTTATCACAAGTGCAGTATAATATTATGCAGCTAATGGCAGTATATCTGTTAATCCTCTAGATTCTTCTAGCTACTGGCATACAGTGAGAATTTCTGGGTAAGACATGGCACATCCCTATCATGCCATGTTAATGTCAATAGGCATTATATGGGTTTCTAAAGCATGAAAATTCAAAAGCCGATGGCAACTCTCACATTCCAATGAAAACTGTTACGTTGTGGCCGGAAAAGCAGGAAGTAGATTAACAATCAGAAAGATATACATATAAAACTACAGTAAGCCAGAATGTGCTCTCATTCATTCCAGACCAAAGCAAGACATTCCTTCTCAAATTAATTTGTTTATTTAAATAAAAAACATCCAGAACTATGGTATACTCTACCTGTGTATCTTGAAGGCCCAGATTAAATGTATTCCACAGATTTAAAAAGCAAGCATGAGGGCTTGCTTTTTTGTGCCAATGTGGCTAAATGATGAGGAGAAGGAGGACATTGGAGTCAAAAAGTCATCCTTTTAAAAAACAGAAAGCTATTCCAAATGAGGAAAATAGAAAAGAGATGAAACATTGGCAAGGTAGATGTAAACCCTTACTATGGCCAGTCCAAGAGGGAATTTGAAAAGAGACTTGGTAAACATGCAAAAAAATGTTTTCCATGTACATTAGAAGCAGGAAGCCTGCTAGAGAATCATTTGGTCCATTAGCTGACCAGGGAGTAAAAGGGATAATCGCGGAAGATAAGCTATTTCAGAGAAGTTAAATGAATTCTTTGCATTGGTCTTTACTACAGAGGATGCCATAGATGCCCACAATGGAACTATTCTTTGTAGGTGATGAACTTGGAGAACTATCAAAAATCAACATGACTAAGAGGTTTTAGAGTAGACTGACAAATAAAACAGTAACAAGGCACCAGGACCAGATGATATTCTCCCAAGAGTTCTGAAAGAACTCTAATACAAAATTGCAGAACTACTACTGGTAATATGTAACTTATCGCAAAACTCTACATTGGTACCTGAGGATTGGAAGGTAGCAAACATAATACCAAACATTAAGATAGTCTCCAGAAAAGACCCAAGAAACTAAAGATCGGCAGAGTCTGGTGTCAGTACTGGGCAAATTGCTGGAGACCATTGTAAAGAACAAGATTAAAAGGCATATTAACAAACATGACATAATGGGAAAGAGACAACATGGTTGAGCAAAGTGAAGTCATGCCTCACTAATCTTGTCAGAATTTTTTGAGAGTGTCAACAAGCATGTGGATAAGGGTGATCTGGTCAATATAGTGCATCTGGATTTCCAGAAAGCATATAAGGAAGGTCCCTCACAAGTGACTCTTGAGAAAACTAAGTAGCCATGGCATAACTGGATTTAAACAAGGACTGGATAAATTCTGGGAGGATAGGTCCCTAAATGATTATTAGTCAAGTAGGTCAGGGGATGCAGCCTCTGACAATCTGTAGCTGGGAGTGAACAGGAGGGAATGGTTCAGTCCGTTATGACCTGTTGTGTACTTTTTTTGAAGTGGCCCCTGTTGGAGGCAGGATGTTGGGTTTGATGGACCACTGGTTTTATCCAGTATGGCACTTCTCATGTTCTGTGTATATCAAATTCAGATGTAAATGGCATTTGTTATTTTTATTTTTATTTTTATTGGAGCTGATTGGAGTTTCATACCTGATTGGTATAAAGGGTAAAAGATTTTGCCATGCAACTAGGTTCCACAGTTATCTAATTCCTATTAAAATAAACATAATTTGAGTTTTTATATACCATAGTCAAGTGGTTCCTAATTTGCACCAGTCAGTGATTAAGTTATTGTGAATCTTCTCCCAAACTAGGGGTATTTTCAAATATAACAGTGCACCACATCACCATCCCACTTTGATCCTGCCTGGGATGAGGGTGCTTACCCCAGGCAGGATCTGGCCCAGCCACTGAAAAGATGTGTCGGGGTCCAGGCCAGGGAGAGGGCAAAGAGGGGGCAGGGCGATGTGCAGACGTGGGTCCACA
Organism: Sphenodon punctatus; assembly: GCA_003113815.1. Taxonomy (NCBI): domain Eukaryota; kingdom Metazoa; phylum Chordata; class Lepidosauria; order Sphenodontia; family Sphenodontidae; genus Sphenodon; species Sphenodon punctatus. Next base: position 3,016,941 of record QEPC01014420.1, on the reverse strand, counting down.
CTGTCCCACCCCCCGTGCTACTGAGCGCAGCCCACCCTCCTCTGTGACGGCTGGCTACGGTGGCCTAATAGACCACCACACCCACCTGGAACAGCCCTGGTCCGGAGATGGCTTCCCCGGGCCACGGCATCACTTAGGCCTGGCTATAACTCGGCGATGGGCGCAACTTACAGCCCGGACTAAAAACCACCATGGCGCACAGCTCTGCTCCAGGGAAACATCTGGTGGGCCAGTTCAGACATGGTGGTACCACAGGTGGTCACGTGGGTCAAAGCGTGGCCACCCATGGTACTGTCACATCTGAAAATACCCTAGATCTGGAAAATCTCCAACACTCACAGTTCACATGTGTTCTCTCTCCTGCTGCCTCCTTTCCACCTGAACTAGCATAACATGTGTTCTCTCTCCTGCTGCCTCCTTTCCACCTGAACTAACATAACCCTCTTCCATTGGAAGGCGAGCTAGAAGCAAGATGAGACTTCCTTCAAGTACTTGGGGCTACCAGAATTCAAGGGGCAGACAGGCCTAACTTCTGTCCTGTATCCCCATCACTAACCAATCAAGGCTCTGGGTGCCAGGCTGGCCTTCACAGCACTGCTAACAACATAAAGAGGAACTTTCCTAACAGTCTGTAATATCTTTAGAAAGACTATACCCATCCACAGAATGAAAAGGATTACTTAAATGGCTAGAAAATTTGCCTTTCATCATTTTGGAAGGAAAAAGGAATTTAATTCCTTGAGACTTCTGGTGTAATCTCTCCCCACACTCACACACAGCTTATCTGGTTCTCTTTCTTGGAACCAGCATTATCATATGCTCAGTTCAGTTCAGTTTCAGCTTATTAGCGTAGCAAAATGCCATAGCAAACAAAAAATACGGTACAAAACCCAACCAGATAAATGAATTAAACCAATCAAGGCATAAATAAAACACATAATGTAAATAAATAAAAATTAAAACAGCGCACAGTATATGGAATGGTTACAAAGAATTAAACACCACTAGACACCTCTAAATGCAAGAACTTCCGACGGGCCTCAAACACATCAAGTAAAAAAGACATGACTGCATAGGTCATAGAGTCAATAGAATCAGAAACAAGGTAATGGGAAATTTCTAAAGGCGTTCTACCGGGCAAAAGAGAGATAAATTTAGATAGCCAGAGCTACCTGGGATGATCATACAAATGGCAAGAGCACAAAACGTGCTCCAGAGTCTCAGCCTCCAAACCATCAAAGGGACATAGCCTTAGATGGGGAGGGGTCCTGGCATAACGTCCCTCAAGCATCCGGGTAGGGAGAGCATTCAGTCGGGCCTGAAGAAATAAGCAAATTCTCCTAAATTAACAATTAGTTAGCAAAAACCTTGCAGGCTTGACAAAATTAGCAGACAAAGGGAAATAGTGAGACAAAAAGGGGCACTCAGCTACATGGGCAGAGTCCTCCTGCCGACTAATGTCCAAAAGCCTGACCATAACCTCTGCCTTGGCAACCTTTTATCATATGCAAAAGTGTGTGTATGTGCTATTATCACTCCAAATTTATTCGTGTCATGTTATAATTTCTGATTATTTGCCCATTTATTTTTAAAATAGAAGTGACCTTCCTGTGACTCAATGCATTTTCTTTGGGTGAAAACAGACATGACGCTAACCACCCTTTAACCACCCTTGGTGGTTATTTATGCATGTTGCAGGGCTGTATTGGTGCCCTATGCAGCCCTGAAACATGCATAAATGACCACCAAGGGTGGTTAAAGGGTGGTTAGCGTCATGTCTGTTTTCACCCTTTATCATAGATTTTATTTTCTGAACTTATCATTTTTCCACAGAAATTCATAACCAGATTTGGAATGGAAATCAATTTGCAGCTAATTCTTGGCAGCACTACCGAATGCATTTTGTATTTCTTTGTTATAATTGGAAAGGGTAACAGCTATGGGGGACCATGGGCTTTCAGCTGTGTGCAGGGACAAACCTTCCCCATTAAGTCCCAAATTTAGAGCTCATATTAGCAGAGAAATATTCAAACTTTTTTGCAGAAATGTTTATTACCCTATTTTACCTGAGAAATACATCCATTTGTTTCCTCTCAGACCTATTGTTGTTTTTCTTCAAATAAAAATAATAAAATAAACCCAAGAAAATATGATGCCTCAGTAATCTAAGTCAGCAATGAAATATGAATAAGTCTTCGCAGTGAGATTTAGCTTTCTTTATATTGCAAAAGGTCCATTGGGCACTGCAGCGCAACATATCAAAAGATATTACCACAAGGGCAACTTACAAAGTCATTCAACATCGGGTATTTTCAGACATTACGAGATCACAGTCAACCACGCTCAATTCCGGGTGGTGGCTGTGATTTCGGAACTTCTGTTGGGGGAAACGGATGTAATCCGTTTCCCCCCAGATGTTACCGTGGCGTGGAATTACATCCACCACGCGAGCGGCCGAAGCGGCGGGGCCGTCGGCCATCGGGTGTTGAATGCAATTCCACGCCGGGGTGAACCCCGGCGCCACGTCTGGTCGGGTGCCACGGCCCGGGATCACCGGCGGGATCCTGGGCCGTGGCGAATCCGGCCAGACGCGGTGGCCTCATTGGCCCCGCCGTCCGCCCGTCTCCCCAGAGGGCGGGCGGTGGGGCGCGTGGAGGGGCGGGGCCATGCAGCCGCACATTGCGCCGCACAGCCCCGCCCCCTCCCAGATTCCCCACCGGGATCCCCCCGGCACGTCTGATACGGCGTGACGGGGTCATCCCGGCGGGGAATGGATAGGGTGTTTTCGGTACGGGGCCAATGGGCCCCGTAACGTCTGAAAACACCCATCTTCTAACAAATGCTTGTTTCGAAAGACTTTACATGTTGTCCCTGAGAAGTGCAGGGCCAATAATGAGGAGTCTGTCTTGTGGCACTTTGTCTTCAAAATTATAGTAATGCGATTCTCGTCCTCACAGCCCCTTAAAACAGTACATTCAGAACTGCTTCTGTAAGCAGAACACCCCACCCCAGGGGGAAGTGTCATTTGATAACACCCAAAAGGTCAGGTTAATTGCCTTCATTCTTGCTTCAAGCGCATCATTTCCCAATTTTCAGGCATAATCAAATCACAAAGTTGTATTATTGGATGTTCTCATTTAATTCTGTTTTTGTTGTCTCCGCAGAACTGGTTTCCTGATCAAACAGACATTTTCACAAGAAAAAATGCTCTTACTGTATTCTTTATGCCTAGAGTTAAAGTCATTATTCAGTCTCTGGTTAGAGTATCTCCTCCTTGGTTAATAACATGTGTCTACAGGCATCTTTTAACTTGCTTAGGGAGTGCAAGACAAGAGTTTTCATCTCATAAAAATAAGCTACTCACATGGAAAAACAAACACTGGCCATAATTTACACTGGTGACAAATTCAATTCATTCATCATAAGAAATCATGCAAAGGGCAAAGTACATCACAGCTTCCACAACTGCAATTTATTGCGAGATCTATTGGAAAACTGCAAAATCTTCATACAGGAATGAAGTAAACCTACCGGATCACCCTAGTTGACTTATCAACGTAACATATTGAAGAGTCCAACATGGCAAGTTTATTTAAGCACTACACTTAAAACACAAGGCCTTATAGTCAGCTCACGCAAATGATACGGGTTTGCAGAAGGAACTAGTAGGTATAGTTTTATTGTCTAATAAGAGAAGTTGATAAAAATGGCCCTTGGCCTTAAAACCATTAAGTTCATGTTCACACAAAAACACAGAGATTATGGTTAGTTACTCCCAGGGAAACTAACCCAAATCCCCAGTGGCCACACAAACATTTTTACCCCCACGTAAAAACTAAGTAGCCATGGGATAAGAGGTTATTTAATACAGAGATTAGTTTATTAAATAACCTCACCTACCACAAACTCACATCACAGCCTCTTGCAAAGGATATATCATGATGTGCGATTCAAAACACCATGCCTGGTTTAACACTATAAAGTGACCAGAGCAGCCTGGACCCAAGCCCTGCAGACCGGCGCATGCCACACATGCATGCACGCAAAGTACGCACAGTCCCAGCACAATGCCCACAGCCCACACATGTGAATGTGGCTGTGCATGCAGGGCTTGGGATTACACCCATTGGCTGTAAATGGCTCTTGGAGGCTTATGAGAATGTCTGAAGGACTGTCACCACAAACACAGAATTCACACAAAGATTTACCCAGTGGTATATTAACCCCTATATTATTATTCAAGGAAATAAGAAAAGTAATAATATTATACTAATTATAATAATAAGAAAATATTATTATTATTAATAATAATAATAATAATAAAGAAAATGAAATAATAATATATTAATAATTAAATAATATAATTATTACATTATTAATATTAAATAATTAAATAATATATTTAATAATATATTAAATTACAACGTACTATCCCTAAGAGTCATTTGGAGCAATAGTCACAAGATTTACATACATTTCCACAAACTGTTGGTCACAGTTGGCTGCTTGAGGATATTTACCCAGGGGGGTCAGCATTTTATATGAACAAACCCTAAATCCATGAATCCATGAAAGAGCAAATTCAGGGTCATGCAGGGAGAACACTAAAATTACATTACAGGAAGAGGTTGGGGTGTTTTTTTTGGTAATCAGAATATTCCTCATACATTAGCATGCCTTTAGCCCAAATAAACGTTCTTAGGGGGACTACCCCGTCACTCAAGATGCTAGATATGCCAGTAGACCTACTGGTAAGTTGCAGGATATAAAACTCTATCCTTTATTTTACATCTATGAAAAGTATCAATTATGTTAGCTCTACTTATATTAAAAATATTTCTGCTTTCTTAAGCAATCTATGGAGAGTAGACAGAGATAAGGCTCTTATATGCAGAGCCAAAATAAGTTACAGCTGCAACATTCACTTGGGAATTTTGCTACTTAAATGTGAACGCACAGCTATCCACTCACTCACAACTAATTGCCAACAGTTGTGACTTGATTTTCAATTGCACTCTCAAAATCACTTCCAGTGTGCATCTTGGAAGAGATTTAAATGTGTGCATTCCTCGGAGAATTCAAATATGGCAGAGCATTGTCAAGCTAGCTTTATGTTAAGAGAAAAACAGACACATAGGCTGCTTGCCCACATTATGGAATATGCATGAGTTAGAAACTCACTGTGTTCTTTGAACTCACATGTGCTTTGTGATGGGAGGCTGTACACGTTAGCTGACTCACAGATATTTGCAGGTCACATTGGTTAGTGAACATCCATAAGTAAAACTTCCTTATCTGCACCCACGTTACCCAAAGATCTATGAGTTTGGGAGCAGAGGAAACCCCTCCTTCCTCCTTTCCCTGTATCCCTTGCAAGAGTTCATTTCCTATCACGTGACTCCCCAGGCTTCAGAGCATTTCCTGTAGCTCGCTCTCTCCAGGGGATCAGGAAAGGGATTGTAATCTGCTTCTTCTTCGAGTGGCTCCTCCCATTTTCACAAATGGGTTTGCGTTTGCGCGCCCTTCTCCTATCGGCAGTTACCAAGCACATTAGCTGAAAAGCACATGACGTTCACGAGCCCCCACCCTATATAAGGCACCTTCCCGTCCAAGCCCACAGTTCCTTCCAACCGCTTCACGGCTTATCTGTAGTTACCACGTTCACTATGTCTACTGTTAGACACTCCTTAAAAAAATGCTTATCATGTGGCCGCAAAATGACCACGAAGGATCCCCATGGACAATGTCTCGTGTGTCTGGGAACTGGGCACGACCCTCTGGAGTGCCCGGAGTGCTTACTTCTCAAGCCAAAGTCCTTGAGGGAAAGGGCCATTCGACTACCTGCCCTCCTCAAGGAGATGGAGGACAAGCAGAAGGAGAGTAAGTCTGCTAGATGCAGATCCTGGTCTTCTTCACCCAAGTTACCAAGTATTGGGGTGGAAGAAACAGTTTCCGCGGGCCTCAGTGCCTCGGCCACCTCAGCTCCGAGCCCATCTAGACCTTCTACCTCTAGGCCTAGAGGCTCCCTATCACCCTCACCTAAGAGGAGTTTACTTGAACACGGGTCAGAGCCTGCCATACTGGTGGATCGCTCTCTTTCCCCGTTATTGTCCTCAGACGAGGAGGCGTTCCTGGCAGCGGCTTCGGCCTCCCAGTCTTCCCCCCTCCACATGACTTCGCCTTTATACACAGCGGAGGAGGACGTTGATCCCAGGTTCGGGGGCTCTCCATATCAGCCCCCTACCCTACAATGGCTAGCATCTCCTCAGCCCGCACACCCTCAACCTCGAGATTAGCATCACACTACTCGAGAGGATGGGCTGACTTTACAGTTTCTGAGGCAGCAGGAGGCTGATAGAAAGAAGGACAACAACCTCCTAGTTTCCTGCCTACAACAATTAATAAAGGCAACTGTTGAGAAATCATCTCAAAAGTTGGAAGAATCAGCTTCAAAATCTCCCTCACCTCCCCCTAGAGGTCGAGATCCTCGACGCCGAACCAAGCGTCGACAGTTAAAGTTCCGACGTCAACAGTACCCCGCTCGACGTCGACAGCTCAACAGGCGGACATTGAGGCACCTACTCGACCTCGACGTCAACGCCTCTCGACATCGACAGAACCTCATTCGCCCCCAGCAACCTCCACCCCCTTGACATCGAAGGTAGACCTCGACGCCATGGCTTGGGATGCCGCTCAGCAATTCCAGCGTCAAATGCAGAGGCATAAAAGGAAGGTTGCTCGGTGCAAGCTTTATAGAGCATCTGTATTAAGAGCCCTACCTTGCCGACCTACCCCTACTGAGCCGGAGGAGGAGGCCACTATTCAAACTGAACAGGCCCTCGATACTAGCCTCGACGTCGAGGAGCCCTTGGAGTCCCTGGATCCAGAGTCTTTATCCCCGCCTCCTTCAGATGACGTACAGACACCGACGTCGTCAGTATCGTCACAGGAGCATAGGGATTTTCAGAGGTTATTGAAGAGATTCACAAAAGCCCTCAAAATTACCACCATCCCTATTTCAGAACAGGAAGCTGATCCAGCATATTTGCTGGTAGATAAACCAGTACAAGCCAAATTATCATTGCCTCTGTTCAAGAAACATGCCGCAGAGGCAGAAAAACTTTGGGCCACCCCGGCGGCCATTCAACCAGTATGCGCTTCTAGTAGCTCCTTTTACCTCTTTCCCCCAGAGGAGAGGTCAATATTTTTTAAACACCCTCTCCCCAACTCCCTTATTGTTTCAGCTTCAGATGAAAAATTCCATAAAGCTTCACAAGAGACATCCCCTGCTGAAAGGGACAGCCGCTGCATAGATGTCTTCGGACGAAAGACGTTTGCATCGGCCACCATGCTCATGCGTACAGCAAATTACTCGGCGGGCATGGCTACATTTCAGCACTACCTCTGGCGAGAGGTGCAGAAGGTTATTCCCACTCTGCCTAAAGAGTCACAAAAGACCCTCCAGTCCTTGTGCACGGAGGGGACATCAACCGCGCGCTGCTAACTTGACACAGCAGCTAGAGCTGTAGCAAATGCAGTAGTGACAAGGAGATTTGCATGGCTTCGCAGGACAAAACTGGAGTACCACCATAGAGCCCGTATAGAAAGCCTGCCATTTGACCAATCTGGTCTTTTTGCAAAAGATACGGACGAAGTACTGGACAAAATCCAGAAGTCCAAGACAACGGCTCAAAAGATGAAGATTGCCCAACGAGACCAATCTTCTGCTTCCTACTTTCACCATCCATATCACCAGCAATCATCTTATCACCAGCAAAGGCAATACTATCCACCGTCACAACCTTATAATAGGAGGGACTATGCCTCTACCTCCTCTTTCAGTTATGAGGGAAAGCCCAAATATCCCTATTCCCCATTTAAACAAAGGTCTGCTTCTAAGCAGCAGTTTGCAGCACCTACCAACAGGGGAAGACGATGACAACTAATGCCTGCGCAGATTTTATCTGATCAGGCAATACCCAGTTCTCCAAATTTTGAATTTTCTTTGTTCAATTCCCTGCAGAGTTGGGAAATTATCACCTCTGATTCTTGGGTGATATCAGTAATTCGTTGGGGCTATAGGGTGCAATTCTCCACTCTACCCCCCTTTTGCAGACCCTCTGCTTATGTTAAACTTTCTACTTTACAATCAGAAGTGTTAAATAAAGAAGTTTTTGAATTATACCACAAGGGTGTGATAGAGGTTGTTCACTATAATGACATGAATAATGGATGTTATTCTAATTATTTTGTCATAGACAAAAAAGATGGAGGTCACAGACCTATCTTACATCTACGGTTTGTTAACTTCTTCGTAAGTTACTATAAGTTTAAAATGCTCATGCTGAATGCATTAAGATCTCATTTAGCTATTGGCCAATGGTATGCAGTCATTGACTTAAAAGATGCATACTTCCACGTCAGATTGCATCCTGAATCTAGACCATACTTCAGGTTTACCCATAATTCGCTCCACTACCAATTTTGCTCTCTCCCTTTCGGCCTCTCGTCTGCCCCTAGGGTGTTTACTAAAGTAATGGCCCCAGTAATCACTTACATTAGGAGACAGGGTATAGCCATCTATCCCTATTTAGATGATTGGCTATTAGTGGGAGATTCTCCTCCGTCTCTGGCTAAGGCAGTCGCTTTTACTTTAGATCTCTGCCATTCCTTAGGCATATCCATTAATATTTAAAAATCTCATTTGACTCCTTCCCAAAGAATTCATTACATTGGAGCTATCCTAGACTCTTCTACAGGTAAGATTTTTGCTCCCATTGACAGGTTTCTAGATATTTTGGCTATGATAAACCTGTTCTCAAGACATAAGAAGCAGCCCATTAAAAGATTCCAGCATATGTTGGGCCTTATGGCATCTACCACTGCCACCACACCATTTGCATGGCTATTCATGAGGCCTTTTCAAATGTGGCTATTGAGTGTATTTGACCATTTAGCAGATCCACCCAACAAAAAGGTTAAGATTACCAAACAGGTATTGGATTCTCTGGTGGTCTGGAATAATAAGGAATTTGTATTAGCGGGGGTTCCATTTGCTCTTCCTGTGTCTGACTGCGTCTTAACCACAGATGCTTCCTTGACAGGGTGGGGAGCTCATCTGCTAGACATGGACGTTTCCGGATCATGGACCACCAGCCAGAAGGATCTCCACATCAATATGTTGGAGACCATAGCTATTCAAAGAGCACTAGACTATTTCCAGCAGCATCTCCAGGGACGTGTTGTGACAATTGCATGCGACAACATGACAGCAGTCTGGTACCTGAACAAACAGGGGGGTACAAAGTCACCAGACCTCTGTTGATTATCTATGGAGATATGGCATTGGGCGAGAGCCCAGGGGATTCATCTCCTGGCATCACATGTGGCTGGAAAAGACAACTCCAGAGCAGACATCCTGAGCCGACTTGATCAGGAACACCATGAATGGCAACTCTTCCCTCTGGTCTTCCACAGGTTGACACTCCTATGGGGCACACCACTCATAGACCTTTTTGCCACGTCAATCTCAGCCAAATGCCCCCAATTTGCATCCTGAGCGGGTCATGACCCATCATCTCTGGGGGATGCCTTCTCCCTCAATTGGGGGCCTCAGTTATGCTATGCCTTCCCCCCAATCCCCTTAATACCCAGGGTCTTAGACAAGGTTTGACTCCAGGGAGCGAATCTCATCCTTGTAGCCCCATACTGGCCACGGCAGATGTGGTTCCCAGACCTCCTGAAACTGACAGCAGATTACCTGTCATTAGGGGAATGCCAGAGCCTGCTATATCTCAGTCACCAGCAGGTCTCCCATCCAGAGATCCCTCATCTCAACCTCCATGCTTGGAGGATCAACAAGTAGTAGGTTTAACAGATAGACTTTCTTTTGTCCTGCAAAATGACATTAAACCATCCACAAGTCGTTCCTACTTGTCTAAATGGAAGAGGTTCTTGTTCTGGTTATTAAAGAATTCCTTCTCTACTTCCCAGATATCAGTGCAAATAGTTTTGCAATATTTGTTGCAATTGGCAGAAAAGGGCCTGTGTCTTTCTTCTCTTAGGGTCCACCTGTCTGCCATTTCACGACACGTTGAATTACAAGGTTCAAACTCCTTATTTTCTCACCCTTTGGTCAAATCATTTTTCAGGGGTATTAACCTCCCCCCCACCATAAACAGCCTCTATCCTCTTGGGACCTCCCCCTTGTTTTAGATAGTTTAATGTCTCATCCTTATGAGCTATTAGACCTATCCAGTTTATGGGATCTAACCCTCAAAACATGTTTCCTCATTGCTGTTACCTCCCTCCGCAGGGTGAGTGAACTTGCAGCTATTTTTATACAAGAACCATACCTTCAGTCTTTTCCAGATAGACTGGAAATATCAGCTCACCCATCTTTTATCCCAAAACACGTTTCTAAATTCCATTTGGCACAGAAGGTTATTCTTCATCAATTCTGCCCTCCTCCTCATGAGTCAGAGGCTTTGGCAGCGGCTCATACCTTAGATGTAAAGAGAGCAGTTCTCACTTGCATTACCAGAACTGCTAATTTCAGTCCATCTGAGAATTTGTTTGTGTCGCCTTCTAAACTCACTCTGGGAAGGAAAGTTTCCTCCCAGACCATATTCAAGTGGTTAGTGCGAACAATCGTATCTGCTTACCAGTTGAAGGGCCTACCGCCACCTCCAAACCTTAGGGCTCATTCCATCAGAGCCACAGGGGCTTCCACAGCTGCATTTGCTAACATCTCCCCCCAAGAGATTTGCAGAGCCGCCACTTGGAGCTCTCCCAGTACCTTTATCAAACATTACTCTATACATCTTGCCTCCCAGGTGCACACTTCCCTGGGCCAGGTCATACTTACCTCTGGCCTCCCTCAGTAGGGTACAGCTTCAAGGTTCATTCATGGAATGTTAAATGTTAAATGCTTAACAGTTGTGTATGGACAGTGTATTGGTTATTAAATCTGTTTCTACTTTATTCAGTCCTTACACTTTATTGAGTATGGAAAAATTTCCCCACCGCCTGTGTCTAGGCTTGGTACTTTCCCATTTGTGAGAATGGGAGGAGCCACTCGAAGAAGAACAGAAGGTTGCTACATTGTAAACAAGGTTCTTCGAGATGGCTCCGACCATTCTCACAAATGCCCACCCTTCCGACCCCAGGTGAAATTTTCTCATGCAGTCTCAGGGTTGGAAGGAACTGTGGGCTTGGGCCGGAAGGTGCCTTATATAGGGTGGGGGCTCATGAACGTCACGTGCTTTTCAGCTAATGAGCTTGGTAACTGCCGATAGGAGAAGGGCGCGCAAGCGCAAACCCATTTGTGAGAATGGTCGCAGCCATCTCGAAGAACCTTGTTTACAAGATAGCAACCTTCTGTTCCTCCTGCCTCTCCCTCTCATAGTCTCTATGGTTAAAATGGCAACAGGAGGACTGGAAGACAAATCTCAGGGTGAGAAATGAATGCATATGTTTTGGCCACCTTGCATAGGATAAAATCCCACTGTGACTTATAACATCCACGAGCAACAGGGAAAATGTTCAGCCCTGTCAAACTCACATGTTTTTTTGTACCTCATGCATTTTGCTGCTTGCTGAGTTTCTAACTCACGTGTATTTCAGTAATGTGGGCAAGCAGCCATACCCAGTGCATGCAGAGAAAGTGACTTGCCCTGATAATCCTGGTTCTTGTTACCATCCTGCTTCTCCCGATATGTTTGTTTTGATTTGGATGTACATTTGCCAATTTCAGTGAGACTTCTGTTTAGGAGAAATAATGGCATCAATTTCCATTTAGATAGTACTTTTACAAAGCATTTTACCAGTTTTATGCAGTATGGCTAAACGTAGTGCAAAACACTGAATACCTCAGAAAGAAAGCTTTCAGCTCCTTCCAGCATCAGGTCCTTAAAGCAGCTCATACTCAAAGACTTTCAGATTGCTCTGTGTTTGAGCAGTTCCAACAAGGGCTGAAATGAGAATCAGATTGGATTCTTGTGAGATATCTCGTGAGAATTGTCTGGGAACAAGATCTTAGCCATAGTATAAAACCTCGCAAGAAAAGCAAGAATACGAGAATCGAGTTTCAGCCCTAGTCCCCACCACAACAGAGTTTAGATCCATATCTGGGGCTCCTCATTAGTACCACAATAAAGATCATAAACAGCAACAACAAAATCAGGGTAGACATCGTATATGACATAAACAGGAGTATCTAAGGTTACTACAGATGTGCTTTAGCTAGAGCCGAAGTGATAGGTTTGATAGGGTGGAATTCTATGACCTGTGTTATGAAGGCTGTCAGATTAGATTGCCCTAATGGTTCCTTCTGACCTCAAAAGCCTATGAATATAGCCTTTTCTTGAATGACACCTACTTAGCTACTCACAACAATGTTCAACAGCATTGTTAATTAGTAACTGAGAAGTATATTGGAAAGTGGAGGCAAATACAGTTCCATATTGTCAGAGTTTTTTGACCACTCTGGAGTGTTCAGTACAGAAAAGAAAAGAAACGCTGCATACAAAGTACTGGGAAAGGAGTCTGTGTGGCTCCAGTCAAAGCTGAAGGGAAGCTTCCAGGGGCTGCCTTCATTCTCCCGAGGACTGTACCATTGCTCCAAATTTCTTTTGCTTTATCTAGCCCTGCAACAATCCAGTTGGTCTCAGGGTAGCACGCATAGCCCAGACCTGCACAGTAACCAGTGGGTGCTTCCTCCCTCCCAACCTTCAAATCACTCCTGAAAGCCTACCCATTCCACCAGCCTTCCTGTAGTTCCTCACCCAGGCAAAAGCTTGATCATATACTCTGCTCCTTAAGCTATCTTGTCTTTCAGGGTCCTCCTCCTGCCCTTGTAACTAACCTAAGTACACGTAACTACAACTTCTCATCTTCTTGAATGTATCCCATCTCCCTATGTTCCCTCACCCTCATTCCCCTCTCTTGTCCATCCTGAGCAATTAGAGGCAGCAATTTGTCTCTAATCATGACTGTTCAATGCAACAAGTAAATTAATCTGAACAAGTGGAGAGGATGATTGTGGCAGGTTGCGCCTCAGTTAGGCCTTAAGAGTCTTGGTATAAGCCTTATGGGAGTGCACCTGTGACTGGGTGTGGTTGTAGCCAGCACAGGAGAACAAACTCAGAGCAGCTCAGTTGAGGAGATGCTGCTGTGGAGTGAGTTAACAGACAGGGAGTTCTGCTCAGAGACTGTCCAAGGGTGAAGAGCCAAAGGGATAGCTCTGCTCAGGCCTAAGGGGGCACAAGGACTTCAGAGACAGCTGAGGAAGCAGCAGGAGGTAAAGCCAAAGGGGCTGAGTCAACTTTGGGCTTGCCACTGAAAGTGGAACCCAGCCAGATGCAAATGGAGATTGCCTGGATCCAAACACTGTGAGTTATACAACTGGAGAGACGTTGTGTGGGTAGACTGGGCTTAGTGGAAGCCCTGGGTTCAATGGGAGCCCTTACAGAGAGCCTGTATAGAGAAATAAAGAGATATTGAGCTAATTGCCTAAGGTGGAGACTTATTGGGCTCTGATCTTGTAAAGATGTAGGGTGAGCAAGCACCACCCTGGTACAATGACAAACGAAAAATGTAAACAAAGTTAAGAAGAGATGGGGAAAGACAGGAATAAGGCAAGAGAGAAACACAGACACCACAGAAAGCTGGGTTACCAACACCACCACTTAAAAATAAGTAAGGAGAAATCTTTCTGTTAACATTTATTCTCGGTATGCATAGTGAAGTTGTCCATATGTACATGGCTCAAGTCAGTATGCACACACACTCAGTGTGGGGCAAAACTACATTGAGAAAGCATTGCTCCATAATTACAGTATAGTTCCTTCTCATTACCTCCCTGACCCCACTTGCTGCTCTACACTAGCCTTAAGAACCACTGTATGTGTCAGTTTTATACATCTGCTTTCATACAGCGTAGCTGCACCCACTGCTGCTGTGTCTGTTATTCTAAATGGCCTTGCAAAATTCTGCACACCTACAGCATTTCTTTGGACAGATGAGTAAAATATATTCTCTATTTCTATTATCATCAATCATCGCAAATAAAGTGCAAGTGAAGAGATTTTGTGCCCAGGATTCCAATAAAATCCCTTATTCCTCCAGTAGGTGTCCTTGTGGTAGTCATGATAATGAAAAGGAACAGAATTAAAGACCAATATTTGGTGTAACTGTACCGTACTCTCTTGTTATGCCTAATTTGGAGATAGTCTCTGAGAGCACAGTCAACAGAGGAAGGCTAACAAACAAAATCAATAAGGCAGAGGAGTGGCAGATTTGAATTTCAGGATGCCAGTGCAGTCGGATAAAATGTCACTGTATTTATAATTTGCTCTTATTGCACTAATGAGTGAGCAATATACACATTAATGCTCACTAAAAATGAACAATGAAAACCTGTGAAAGGTTCCAGCACTCTGCTCAGAGGAGAGCTTTGTAAATGACAATATGGGGAGTTGAAACATAAAGCAATTTTCCAGTTTAAATCAATCATTATTAAAAACAAATAGCAAAATGTTAGTGCTGGCACGACAAAGGATGAGTTGTTCCCACAAGTAGAAAGGTTAAAAAAAACACAATTCAATAAACTCACTTATGAGTGTTACTCTCCCTCCTTACAAATATGAGTGAGAGGCAAATCTCATAATGGTTCAAGAGTTTAGTTCAGCTAGGCCTTCAGAAGTTAATGTACTTTTTCATAATCTAATCCAAAAAATCTTGAAACTTGAAATTATTAGGGGAGACCTTGTCTGACAATTGCCGACTTTGATGGCAATTGCTAGACTGACAAAGTTCCATGATGTAAGTTCAGATAATCATCTCCAATATTATTAGAAGCTTATCTTAAATTAACCTTAAAGTATTTGAGGTTAAACTCATTGCTACCTGTAACCATGCACATCATGCAGAATTAAAGTGATATAGATCGGTCAAAAATACAAAGCTTTAAGAAAACCACATATCATAAACCCCCAAACACAGTCCAGATTCCCCAATGTCTGTGAAAAATTTAAGCAAACCTAAGCAGAGTTCCAAATTTACACTGTCCCATTGCTCCCATATGGGTTTTTGATAATCTAGGTGTGTTAAGAAGAAATTAAGGCACTTTTCAAAGGGGCGTAAGTGTGCAGGGGGATGGGTGGGCACCACAGTGGATGGATGGTGCATGGGTAGTCCGTTACATGGACGACCACCCACCTCCACGCATGGAGGCACCTCCGTTGTCCCCAATGCCTCTGTGTGTCAAGGTGGGTGGAGCGCGGGAGCACACATGCACCCCCATCCACCCACCATGGCAGTCACATTGACATTCCACCCACTGCCCACACACCCACACATGTAGGGGGGGCGTCCGTGTAAAAAGGGCCTAAGTTAAACTTTTATCTTTCTACATGCATGTGCCATAACCCAAGTCATGGCATTGGTAGTTTTGTCTAATATTAATTTGGCATTGTGTGGATTCACTTGAAGACAACTCTGAGTACCAAGACACAGATTGGGGGAAATCTACACATGTTTGAAAATAGAAACCATGGGGTCAGACCCCTGAATATACAGAGGGAGAAGATCTTTTTTTGAAAAATCTTGGAGAACAAACAAAATTACTATCTTGTAAGCTCTGCAAGAAACATCTTGCCTTAAGTTCACACATTCTGTGGTGAGGACTGAATTACACTGTGTTAGTCCAAAGGATGAGAGTAAAAGTGTTATTGAAAGGGAGAAAATTGTGCAGTCTTGTTTAGCTGCAGAATGTCTCTCTTCCACTGAAATAGTTACACAGTGCATTTAAAGCTTCCCCCTGTAACAGGGGCTTGCCTTCCCATTAATATGTACATTTGCTTTCATCCTAAACACTTTTCCCTTCCCCCGATTCCCTTCTTTCTGTTTTGGGAATCTCCTCTTCTCTCCCTGTATGTATACTATAGTGTATGGTTTTCAAAGATATTTTTAGGGTTCATAACTGAAGGGTCTCAAGAGTCAAGTAGCTCAGTGACATATAACTCCCCTCTTCATCACTTTAAGTGGAAGTCAGGCTACCCAGTCCTCATTCTCACACTGGAAGCATGGAGAAATTAATTTCACATCTCATTCACAGATTTAATGAGATGTAAAATAAGTTCTGTGGGGGAACGATCATTTAGCAGTTTAAGCCGTCACATGGGTTTGGCTGATTCCTGAAGCTTACTGCTTCAGCATTCACTGAGAAACACAGTCAGCACAGAGCATAGATGCATTTCATGTACATGCTCAGTCTGACCCAAATGTCAATGATGCATCTCCTTCTCCTCCATAGGTATCCGGTATTACCAACAATTTGTATTAGTGTAATATCACACATATCTAGGAAATACATGTTGCAGGGCTGCACTGGAACCAATGTAGCCCTGCAACAAGTGTTTTTAATACGCATTCCCTTTTAAAGGGGAGATATGGCACCCCTACACATTTCTATCATTCTGCTAGTCAAGAGGGCTGTAACAGGGTACAGGCTCACCTGGGGTAAGTCTTTACTGAATCCCACCCACAGTCACATTCTCATAGGGGAATTTCTACTCAGCAGTCCTTTAATTACATTAATACACAGCTCTCTACCGGCCCAGCATAGGCAATGTCCATTACAGATACACAGTTTCACCACCACACAATACTATATGCCGACTCTATACTTTTAAGGCTTAGAGTTTCTCAAGCTTAATCCCTCTGGCCAGGCACACTCCCTCCACAGGCCAGATAAGCCTCTTGATATCCCCCACGCTTGCCAGTCCCAGCAGAAGTCCCATCCATCAGCCTGCTAAACCACACCAGCACAGGCCAAGGCCTTTGAGCTGGGTTTTTCTGTGGAGGCAGGACCCAGCCTAGCTCCTGACTTCTTAGGGCTCCCTAGCTATCCACTAGCAGCCCCCTATGTGAGGCAGAGCTCTAACTAGTTCCTGCCTCTTCCAGGTCTCTTGCTCTGACATTCCAGACTCCACCTGTCCATGAGATCGGCTCTTAACTCTTTCACCTCTTTGTGGAAGGTTATATTCTCGTTTACTAGTTCTCTCCAACCCCTAAATACTCTTTCTATTCCATTGTGGTTGAGCTGAGTTAGCGTGCTCTGCTCCCTCTTCTCCCACACTAGCTGTTCTGCAGTCAGTTGAGCAGGTGCCCATAGCATGTTTTCTATGCTGGGCAGAGGCATCTTACCCTTTAAGCCCCCATAGCTATCTTATGGCCTGATCAATATAGTATCAGCCCATTGCTTCTCGCCACTCTGGGGATTTTTGGCACCTATCTCAATTCCTTCTCCTGTCTCCGTGTCTGGTCAGCAACAAGGATCATTCCTTCTCCCAATTCTACCCTTGAATGAGGTTGATCTATTGCTTCTTGACCGAAGTCTTCCTGACCTTGGATTAACCTAGCGGGGTCAGTTTCCTTTCCATCCTCCTTGTCCTCTGGGTCAGACTGCTAAGAACCCCAAGGGCTCTTCCTCTTCTACATCTGATGTAGGGGGAGTCTTTCCTTTGCCTCATCTACATCTAAGCCTTTTTCCACTTTGAGTTTCTTTAACTCATGTGCCTCACTATTTCCTCCCTAGAAGCTTTCAACTCTTTTACTTCCTTTTGGAGGTTTTCCTCATTCTTTATTGTCTTATCCATATTTTGGAAGACCCTCCAACATGTGACCCTCAATTCGAGTTTGAGTAGCCTGATCCTCCCTCCAGGGCCTTTCTTCAGGAACTCTGAGGATACGTCTATCCGCCTGTTATGGGTCTCTATAATAGGGCAGGCTTGCCTTATGTACCCTACTTTTTTTACAGGCCCAGCAATCCACACTTCAGTTTTGGACTGACCTAACCACATCTTGAGGGGTTCCCCACCTTGAGTCCCAAACCAGGTATTGGTTTGCAGAGCACCCGCTCCAGAAGTGTCCTTGATATCAACAGGTGTGGCAGGTTTTAGAGGTGCCTCCCATTTCGGTCCCTGATATCTCCATCTTCATAAAAATACTTACTGTCACTTCCTTGCTACAGGCCTCTCGCACCAGCTGCTCCACGTCCACACTGGCTTCTTTTTATCCCTCGGCTGACCTTTGAGTCACTGGTGTCCAGGCACTCCTCTTACTGGGGTTCACTATTCAACAAGAGTTCCCGGTTTTGTCACCGCTCAGGTGTAGTTCCTTAGGACTCCCGGGTCTCAGCACCACATCTGAGTCTCAACCCAACTCCATAAACTACATACTTGGTCTTGTCCAGTTCGCACTCGTCCACGCTCCATATGACTATCTAGTAGATCAACCCTCCGTCCAGGGAGCTGTATGGTGCAGTCGTCTTAGCTCAACCCTCCTCCTCCATCTTGTATTTTCTTGTTGAACTTTTGGGCTACCTTTACTCCCAGGTCTGCCTTGCCCCTGTGTGGGCTCACCCCTCTTTTACACAGACAGCTTGCTGGCCATTAGGGATGTCTGCATTCTCCTCCAGATGTAACAAGGTACAGGCTCACCTGGGTTAAGTCTCTCCAGCTGAGACGTAGATTGTGATATACTGGTAGATCACAGGCAGGCTCCAGTAGAGCATAGCATGGTCATGGGACCAGCCTCTCGGAGATCACCTCTGGGTAGGAGAGCAGGACTGGGGCCCCAGAGAGTATCTCTGGAGAAGAGACTGGCTAGGAGAGCTGCTCCTCTGTGGTGGATAAGACCAGTTGCTGAGATGCTCTAGATCTGGGAGCCAGTAAAAAGATCCCCAGCCTGCAGTGCTGGAGGAAGAGAGATGATGGGTGATTTCAAAAGTGATGGGCGGCAGCATTGACCCTGGGCCGTGGGGTGGTTTGGATCATGGGCGGGGGTGAAGGGGCATGCCAACAGATGTTTGCCCCTTTACCCCCAGCCATGGGGACCACCGAACCACGGCCCAGGGTCAGTGCTGCCGCCCGTCACGTCTGTTGGGCAGCCCCCCTCCCGGAGAGGGCGGGGCCACGCAATGCAGCGTGCGGCCACACGGCCCCACCCTCTGCACTCCCTGGCCGCCCTCCCCGAGACAGGCAGCCACCAGAACTCCGGAACACGGTGAAGGTAAGGTAACAGACGTTACTTTTCCTTCACCGCGTTCCGGATTCCCCCTAACCACGCTTCGTTCGCTGCCGGGATGCGGGAGAACAAAGCGTGGTTAGGTTCACCGCGGGGGGTGGTTGACTGAGGTGAACATCTGGATGGAAGCAAACAGACGTTCACCTCCGTCCCCCCGTCTCCCCCTCCCTGCAGTTGACTGCGGTTGACTGAGGTGATTTCAGACAACGTAACGTCTGAAATCACCTGATGTCATTTCGTACAGGTGCTGTGTGTTCAGGGAATTGGGTTGCAGGGAGTTTAAGGAAGAAGGACATTGCTAACCATCACTAATGAGGAGACCTGGTAGATTACCTTAGGTTGATGCTTAGATCAAGTGGATTAACCTGACAGGGCATGAAATTTCAGATCAAACTCTGGGAGTAAAAAAAAAAAAAAAA